>JAUMHL010000018.1:26119816-26164069 GCA_032362345.1 Sandelia bainsii | reverse complement strand
AATATTTGGTGGAATAACCCTGATTTACAATCACAGCTTTCATGCAGTGGTCTCTTAATTTTTTCCAGAGCTGTATTCTCAGTAAGTGAGATGTACTTGTGGTGTGCACCACACCTACGCAGTTGCATGATAAGAATAGATGAGGCCTAGACAGACAGCCGACTGGCACGATGAATAGCCCTATAAATCTACTGAACTGCCTACTGTCTGTCTGTCAGTGTGTCTGTGTGTGTGTGGGTGTGTGTGTGTGGGTGGGTGTCTGTCACCCTCAGGGATGTAAGTCAGCGGTCGAAACAGAGGAGGTTGTTAACTTACTATCTGTTTGCATTCCTGAGCTGGCTCAAACAAACAAGAAAACACAATCCAATTACCAACGCAAACACATTCCACACCACGGAGAATAAGTGGGTTCAGGCAGAGCTGTTAACGTCTCATTTAAATTTCCACCAGCGTGCATTCATATGTGTCTGTGTGATAGTGCCCCCCTTTTTTCACTCTTTGCTACATCAGATCCTAGTTCCGTTTTATGACCTTTGAATGGGAATAAAATTAGATGAAAGAACATAAAGTCTGAGTTTTTACGTTACAAGTCTTGCTTTTCTATGGAATTAATAGCCTGGCTTAGCATATAGACTGGAAAGCAGGGAGAAAAACAGGGAGCCTGTCTCTGTGCTTTGAAAAACAAAAATCGTATCTTGTATTATTTGTAGACAAGGTGCAGTAGGCAAATATTTTCCGTGTTAGACATGAGTCAGGCTGTTTATCTGCGTTTTTTTTTCTTGCATTTTCGCATATACTTACTTTCTGCCTGGAATGAGAAATTGTTTGCTCATGGTGAAACCGAGTTGAAGCATCCCCTAAGAGTGTGCCTCTCTGCTCTGCTCATCTGCTTCGCTGGAATGTAGGTTAAGTCCACTGTGCAGCTGTAGATAAACCAGACTGAATTACAGCTCGATGTATGGAGAGCTGATATTCAGAGCCTGCAGCCTGGCTATTCACCTGCTACCACTGGCTTCATACTTAACATACATATTTAATATCGATCTCCTAATCCAAAAAAGCTTATTCCCCCTATGGATAAGCTAACAAAATTACAGAAGACATAACAGAGTTAGCTGTGATCTCCAGTCTTATATTTAATTTCCCTCTGTTTGGACAGACTCCATTCCAAGCCTGAGGCATTTAACATAGGCTACGGCTCATATGGAATGGATTTCCCCCTATGGCCCTGCTGAGCTCAAGGATGCAATTTGGATAGGTCACAGTGTGAGGACAATGTTGTCATTCAGCCAGCCAGCAGCCAGCGGGCCAGCAAGACGTCCATCAGGTCAAACAGCCGGTCAGCCAGCACGTCAGCATGGCCCTGATTTAAATTTAAGACAGACAGTAGTGGATGTTTGACTACGTCTTTGCTAGAACATTCATTCAAAGAATAATAGCAGCCAGATTTCCAGAAGAAAATGCCAAAATTGTGGTATTTGTGCAATCATTATATAATTTGTTATTCCTCAGCAACTTGTGCGATACTACGTTTAACATTTACCCACAGATTAGCTGATGATGTTCAACTCAGGATGTGTCGGTCATAACAAAAGCATCAGCTTACATTTCTTGAGGTAGTTCACGGTGGAATTTGAGTCAAGTTAGTTGTCTCGCATTGTATTAGCATCCAGGCTTTACTAATATTTACTGGTATCTATTTCCTCTCTTTTTGCGTAATGTTTCCTGCCACTGGCTGCCACACAGCCCCAAAGCTGCTTGTTGCTGCTTGTGGAATGCTGCTTGTTCTTTTTCTTATTCTGGGAAAAACTTCAGACACATGAAAAAGCAGAAAATTTGATTGATTTAGGTCTGTGACACAGAATTGGTCTAATCACGGATGTCCAGCCTCTATGTTCTCACCTGTTTGCTCACTAGTTATTGACTTACTGCATGTTTCTGGACTTTGTCCTTGTGCCTGTTTACCCGGTGTTCCTGCCAGACTGTCCCATTGTGCTGACTTCACCCGTCATCCAAACCCTTATCTGCTGTTGCCTGCATTAATAAAAACACATTTGTCTAACTGTTCTTTGGTGTCTCTGAGTCATGCAACTGCATTTTACTTACTTCATTTACAAAAGGGACAGTAGTTAGTCAAAGGCCAATCTGAAGTGCATTAACATTTGAAGAGAAACTCATTTTAAATGTGTTTTGCAGCAGCAGTGGAGTTTCCTTCCTTTAAATTTCAAAAATCAACAAAATGTCCAGTTTGCCCACAGGTTCTCAAACCACTGCTGAGGTTTCACTCTCATAAAAAATATCAAAACCAAAGAGAATTCTCAAACTTTCCTGCAGCATAATAAACTTCATCACTCTCCGCTGAATGCAAAACATGTCAAAAGATTTACAGAAGCAAGACAGACGGTGAAACAAAAGTCTGAATATTGTGGCCACCGGTCTTAGTTATTTCTGTTTTATCACCTTCAGTGTGCTTCTCGCAAAACGGGCAAACTCTAGGTGCGTGCATGTGAAAACTCACTGGCTGTTTAAAATCGTAACGGGGTCCCTGTCATACATTCAGCTAAAATCTGAACTCCATACAACACCCACACTTTACCCCATCAGCCTGATAGAAAGTCATGTAGGCAGACTGGAAGATAGACAAGCCGCCACCTACACAGCCCACTCAGCCGGTCAGGAGTGCATCAAGACTGAAGCCATTGCCCTGGGCTGAGATGAGACAGGGGCTGGGATGAATGTAGAAGCGAGAGTCAGGCCACACAGCTCTCGCTCTGCACAAGAATCCTTTATTCTGAGACAGGCATGAGAGAAAAGCATAGCAGTTATTAGACCAATGGAAGGAGGGGGTGAGAGGAGACTGATCACTCGTTTTCTCTAGACAGCTGCTTAAGTGCAGACAGACAGGGTTTGGCTCTATGTGATTCCCACTCAATTATTATATAGAAATTAGAAATTCAAAAAATAGACCACATTTACATGCTCCCTTTTCATTTCCCATCTATGAAAACGTTGCTTAAAGTCAATAGTTTTCCATTCTGCTTCAATTTGCAGGTTTAAGTTTGACACTGTAAACCAAGCAAATTTGGAAGTGAACAACCAACAGAGACCTGACACTTCAAGTCTCTCCGAGTCAGACTCTCACCCTCCTCTGACTGGCTCGCAGCCTCTCTCCTCTCTCTCTCTTTCATGTGTGTCAGTGTGCGGGCATATCTTAACTTTGAGGATGATATCACAGGAATCCTCTCTGGCCCCCGGGTGGGATCTGATGGAGGAGCTGAAACACAGAACAGAACAGAGTTGCCTCGACGGCACGCTGAATGAGCCGGAGTGATAGACGGAGATGAAGCGAGCTGAGAAGTGATTCTGCCACGAAAAAAAAGACGACGATGGGAGGGGGGAGAATGGGAGATGAGATGTGGAGGCTCAAGCTGCAAAAACGTCTTATTTCTGTCAGCAGGATGACGGCGAGCATCGTCTCAATATCGCACAAGCAGAATGTGAAGAAGGAATACTTTTAAAATGAATTTGACTATCTTGGGTCTGATCACCATAAATAACTGAGACTGTTTATAGAACCATATTCCTAAAACCCATGGCATTTTCCTGTGAACAGGATGTTTGTATTTGGATCTATTTATGCTGAAAGTGAAGTGCATCTTCCTGTTTTTTGTCTTGAAGCTATCTTGTCTTGTGCTATCAAGCAGTAGAGATAACCCACAATATAAAATGACTAGAATGACATTAGGTTTTGTTTCTAGTGTGTCCAAGTGCAGACTAATGGGGGCATTACTGTCAAAATGCTAAATGTTGCACCTACAGGCAGTTTGCACAATGACTAACTCTTGAAGAAAAGGTTTGGAGAAATGCACTCATCAGCCTTCTTGTCAGGAATTAAATGAGAAGATCAATACGATTATCCTGTCTGTGCATTAGGTGCAGAGCTGAAGCAACAAGGCGAATCACTTAAGTTTAGCATAACAGCTAGAAGCAAGGAAAAGCAGCCCTGACTCCACTTTCTACAGAACTGTTTACTTCCAGTCTTCATGCCAGACTCAGCAAAGGTAACCTCTTGGTTGCAGCCCTGTTAAACCTTTATACGGTCTTCACAATACTGTATAAGTTGACTTTTTTTGACAGGCTTTTCTGTATTTATACTAACTATAACTAACTAACTATACTACTATACCGTTACTCAAGCCATGACGCTTAACGGCACATCCAGCATGACACGTTGCACGGACAAAAGAATAATTGCAGATAAAGCATTTAACTTTTGCACGTCACAGCTGGTTAGGGTTGGATCAAGTTGAGCATCACAATGGGCAACTGGCTGGGCTGGCAGAAAGCACCCAACCACCTTTTTTCTACTGCCGTTCGTAGTGGTCCTTTGACAGTCTCCATGTTTCTCCTCCTCCAACGTACAATGCACCTGATTGTGCGAACGCGTATCTGACTATTACTGAATCATGTCATAAATTCTGTTTCTTTTTACACAGACATCAAGTCAAGATGGATTTGCCAGTTTTACTGCCTCCAGTGCCAGCATAAAGGAGAGTAAACAATGACCCCTCATGCTGGTGTCGTATCTTTTATGTTTTATGTAACGTGGCAGCAAATTGGTACAATATTCTCACCTTGAATGTGCAGTGGTACTGATCAATTTATCAGATAAATTGACAGTATTTGCACCCAGTATCAAACTTTTGAATGTATCCTTTGAATTACGCGTGATTATTTTTATCACTGTCTAGAAAAGTTTTAGTGCTTACAAAGATTACGGTCTCATGACCAAATGTAAACCAGATGCAACTATTATACTGTATATACGATATTATATAGTGATCACAATTGTTTACATTCATTCTGAATGTAAATGATTTAATTCAGTTACTGGAAAATATCAAATATAAATGGGGATTTTTTTCCCCCTATGAAGCAGATTTGGGGGAATGGGACATGGGAATCCACCTGGTCTATAAAAGTTTCTCATTTCCTAACACACACACATTTGTCCATTTGGCATCTGTTTGTTTTCTGCTAGTAAGTAGCCCACCTCGCCATTCTTGCACCAGCTGCCTGGAAAATATGACGCCATCTCCAGAGTGTGTCCAGGACCAGGGGCTCCCCTCCTGCTGTGTGGCCCACTAACACTGCCTCTTTCTGGACTCCAACAAATCCGACAGCTAACCTGATGGAGGCAGTTTCTCCAGAAGTATTATTTATATCTGTAGGAGTGTGTGTATGTTTGTCGTGTGTGTATGTGTGTGTGTGTGTGTGTGTGTGTGTGCCACCCTAACAGCTGTTAAACTGCCAGACATCATGGGCAGAGAATGTTTGACTAATCTTGAATCCAGATGCTCAGCATGCTATGGTGTGTGTGTGTGTGTGTTTGTGACAGTGGTGGAGGATGTTATTCTGTTAATTAGATCATTTACTTAAATACAAGCAGTATTATTACAAAGCTGAAATGCATTGTTACAAATAAAAGTACTGCATTGAAAATGTCACAGTAAGATATGAAATATATTTTATGTTTTGTTATGCAGAAGCTGAATAACCTACAATAAACACACCCTCACAGCACACACACCTATATTTACCTACAGTATTTTACATGAGTCCAAGTGGATGTTTGTCCCAAAGGTCCTGAGATTTCCTCCAGGTGTTTCTGAGGTATAGCATTGATGAGGACAGGACATACATGTGGCCACTGTGACCTTTGACCTTTGACTACTAAAATCTAATGGGGTTTATCCTTGAGTCAAAGTGGACGTTTATGCCAATTTTTAAAGAAAGTTGTTTCTGACATATTTGTTAACAAGACTGGGACAGATGGACGCCCTGAAAACATAAAAAAATATGCTAAGGAGATCAGACCTAAACAGCTGGGAGTGAGTTACTTCCTTATTACTATAAAAAATGACAGAAATTACTCAACAGTAGAGTTAATACATTGTTATTGTTATTTTCACACATTATTTTTACAGATCCAGTCTCATGGCCCCTAACACCCAAGGCCCCACAAGTTTCACATTCACTGCACATTGATTGGTTTTAGTAATTTCAGTAGTAAATTCTTTGTTGTTCTTTGTTGTAGTTTTAGTCCGTCAGTCTGTGTGACCCCTCCGCACCTTGTCTGACGTCAGGCACTGGTCAGGCATGTTGACAGTCGGACTGTGTGTTGCATGTTTAGCGGAAGTGGCCAGAGCAGAAACAAAATCCTGCTAGTTTAATCATCCTACCACAAATTGACGCATACAACCTGGGGAGAGGTAGTCTGCTGTGAGCACTGTGCTACATGTATATATCCTGTTGCCTCTATACCCCAGAGTCCATGGAATGAGCTACACCAAGTTTGTGTCCAGGGAATCTTTAGGTTGATCTGACCTTGTACCTCAATGAACACACACAGCAACAGTCCTGTCTACATACAACCTCCAACTCTGACACAGATCTCATATCAGACCTGGTAAGACAGCAAATAAGATGCACACATCCTATGTGATATTTGGACCAGTTACTGATTACATCTTGTTGACTTCAGTTGATCAAAAAGATTTTACAGCAATGCATGGAATGAATATAAGAATTAATAAAAAATATTAAGCATTATATGTATGAGAACCTTCACATAAATACTGAAACAAATCTTGTAATCCCTCACACTATTACTCTAATATGTTACACAGTAATCCACTATTGCTCACCAGTACAACTCCGCTGTATTGTGACAGTCACAGTACATCATTGCTGTCTCTCACTGCTCATGCATACACACACACACACACACACGCACACAGTTACAACCCCAGGTGTCCCTTGTGATGTTTTGCTTATTAATTTAATTACATTGCATCATTTTATGAGCTTTCTTGCCCAGTGTTCTAATGATAGGTTTAACATCAGCGAAACGGCCTACAACATCTGCCTACACGTTCTAAGTCCATGCACATGAGAGGGTAAACACACACACATACAGCGTTACACACAGATACACATTTTTAGTGTACACATGGGGGAACACGCACAGACTCACACACACACGGCAGGTTTGCATTAAATCTCTCCATCACCACTTTATCTGGGTTCTCTTTGTACTCTCTTTATAGTGCACGTCATTGCACAGCGCATCACATCAACCACTGCAAAGAGTTGATGTAGGATGTAATAAAAGTTTAGAGACAGTAATATAAAGGCAGGAGAACAGCATGACCAGGTAAGTCTTCCCATGACTGCTGTGAAATTTCCCCGTGGATTCAATGCATGAGCTGAATGCTATCTTGTCTTTTATATTCCCCACAGGGTGAGGGATGCTCAGAAAAATTGTGGTTCATCTAGGATACTGTGGTATAAGTCAGTAATAATTGAAAAGACAAGAGGCAACATCTCTTCATTTTAGTGAATAGTGAACACAGTAGCTCCACAGAGAGTCTTGAGAACATGTGTCCTGCTATTGTGCCTCCGCTCTCCTGGGTCTGAGAAAGTCAGTGGTTCACAACACAAGAGGTTGTGGGAAGTGAAAAGTCCGGTTGTCTTTCAGAGTAAGCAGCTGCAGAGACGAGGTCACAGCTTTCTCTCAGGAAAAGGAGACCGAAATGTTTGGTGAACAACTGGAACACTGTACAACCCAAGAACAACAACAACCCACAAACCTGCAGTGTAACACACAGATTTATTTTTTTATTAAATAACACTGTCCTCTTGTCTGACAGCTCAGAGAATCTGTCTCATATTAGAAAGTGACATGAAAACGTGGGAAAAATGCAAATAAGCTGCTAATTAGGCGACAGTGTCCATCTCGGAGAGTAAGTAAATAAATAAACCCAAAGCGAAAAGCACAGCATGTTTCGTGCTGCAAATTTAATGATGAGCCGTAAAGTTTCTCTCATTTATTATCAAGCAAACATGATGCTCTGTCAGTCCGTGCAGCATGTGCAAATACTGTATGTGCAGGTATAAGGTGTCCGCGCACCTGCACCTGTGCATGCTAATGTGTTTTTGTGTCCACATGGAATTTGTAAGTACACGTGGGTTTTGTTTGTGGATCCACTATAATTATTCACAGATGCAACAACAGAAAAAGTCTCAGTTGTTACTAAGAAGTTTATGTACCTTTTTGATTAAATTACCATAATTACATAAAAAATGGCCTATTCATCTTAGTTTTATATCCAGTTATTGAAACATTTCTTATTTGATCTAATCACTACCTGCAGGGTTCATACACTTTTTCCAGGGTAAAATTCAAGCACCTTTCAAGCACTTTCAAGGTAAATTTTCAAGCTTTTCCAGCACACTACCACTGTGGTAAATTATATATTTATACAAACTCAAACACATACTCGAAATGATTTCACTTTTTTAATCACATTAAAAATAGATAGTATAATACTATAAGTCACTGGACAAATAACTTCACTTTAAATTAAAATGTGAAATACAATAAAAATTTGGTAGGCAGTGAATCACAAAGCATTGTACAAATCAAAAAAGAACAACTTGAGTTGATTGATGCATTAGCAACACGAAATAGTGCAAAAATATATGGGGCAACCCTGGTAGGGCAAGTTTGCATTGTATATTGTATGCATAGATATATAAAGTGCATAAACTCAAAATGCATTTTTCACATCACATAACATTAGCAAACTGTTGTGCAAATAAACACAAATCAGCTTAGGTTGACGTAAGTGTCCTTTTTCTCCTTCTGTTAAAAAGGGGATAAAGGTAGCAGCTCCCGTTGTTACTCCACTGGCTTCTTCCACTCTACTGTCACTCTGTACACTGCTGGTTGTTGATGTGGATGTAGCTGTGCTGTTTGAGGTGTTGCTTCTCCACTGGAAAAAAATCCCTATTGCAGGACTGGATTCATAAGTCTTCTCATGAGATCTTGAGATTCCTACATAACATCAAAAATAGGAGGAAAATGTTATAAAAAATAAATTTCATTCTTAATACAACTATCAGTAAGATGCCTAACTGTGTTGCTGTATGTGTTAGTGTATAAGTGTTTAATCTCTTTGTGTTAATAACATGACAGTAAGACAGGCATGGAGAGCAGCACTGACTGGGAGAGACTCAGCTGTCAATTTATTTCAACACAGAAGACTTTGACAATGCACACCTTTGACACACATCATCCTGTCCGATATTGTTCTAAAGAGAAATGTACTTAATCTATAGTGTATTGTTCATCTCCCTTATATGAACATGCAGCCTTAAGGTCATTTATTTTTATTCAAATTTTCACAGGGTATCATCCGACCGCAGCAGGTACCACCTCTACACACACACTGCATGTTACATTACAACAAGAACCATCACCTGTAGACAGGGTGATTATTCTTCCAGATGTTAGTCAAACCCACAGGTGTTCCCAAAGAAAAAACGTTAATACGTTAGAAAAGCTGCAGATTGCAAAACACATGAAAATATTAAGTCATGATAGTATTTTTCTCTTTGGTCGGTAACAGCTTTGTTACTGTCTAGCCTTTACTCAGTTAGCCTTAATTTGATTAGTTATGCATCAGGCTAACATCTGCGTGAAATAACTAACGTTACTGTTAAATAATGTTGGTTAAGTTCACAGCATGTTTCACAACTGACCATACTAACGTTTCAATATTGCATCACACACAGTGCATCTCAATCATTTAGCCTGTAACTAATTAGCATTATAGTACAGCATGTGTCTACTTGAAAACTCTCTGTTAACTCACCTTTCATGTGACTCGACAGCTCAGACTCTCTGACTGTGAAAAGCTTTAAATCCTTTCTGCAGACGTTGCAGGAGGCCGCTCGTGGATTTGGTCCTCGTCTTAATTTGTTCGTCCATAATTTATATTTGTAATATTACAGCCAACACACGTTCAAACGGTAACATCCCGGCATGTTGGTGCAGTCATCTCCAACTCTCTGTCTTCAGGGACAACATTCAAATCCAAGCATTTTCAAGGATTTCAAGCACCCGTACGAACCCTGTACCTGTTTACTAGCATAATGGTGCGGGGTGCAAAAATGCAAAGGGGCTTCTGGCGTCTCTCTCCGTCTGAATGAAATAAAAGTATATGTCATGCTTTTTGTGACAAAAATTGTTCTGGAAGGAACTTCATTTTCATTTAGTGTAATGCCTGGTAAAACCCTTGGGTGTCACCTCAAAAGCCCAGCTTTGATTCCTAGCAAATCTAACATCCATCTTATAAAAGCAGGAAAACAGGTCTGCAAATGGTTTTTATTTTCATAATGGCTTGTAACTTGTAACTGCACAAACACACCCCTGATACATCTGTATTTCTATACTGCCTTAGAGGTACAGTGTTTATTGGCTGTATATTCCAACCAAACTGCAGATCATTAATTGTATCTTCATTCCAAACTGCTGCTAATCTCATGCTTATACAACGTACAAACGAACATTTAAGTATTGTAATTGCAGTGTTATTTCTCCCAGCCCTCTGATGCAAAATTTGCACATATTCAGTTTACCTCAAGTAAGTTAAATTGCACATTTCTACTTTTACAGTTTATAGTTTAGTTTATATTTATAGTCTATCTATATATGTTTATTCTATGTGCCTTTTTATATAAAACTGGAGTCACGTCGTCTCGTCTCACTGTATTCATGTATATGGCTGAGATGAGAATAAAGTTTACTTTGACTTTGATTTTGACTCATTTTCATATGGTGGTGGAGATAGTAGAACCAGGACATATCAAAAAACAAGTTTTTTCCACAACTACCCACATCTACATACCTGCCATTTATCTTAAGTTATCTCACCATTAATCTCTGTCAGCATTGCTTAGGTTTATGTTGTGCGAAGACAGAAGTTCATGAAGAACAAATTCCATTGATCAGAAAGGATTAGGCTCTTGTCTGCCCCCCACCCTCGTGGCTGTACTTTTAAATCCTCCAGACATACACAAAGTAAGAACTATGTGAATAATGATGTTCATGTTACATATGGCTATGTGTCAACAAACAGCAAGTATATCCCAACCCACAGACCAGTACACACGGTGTCTGCCAGGTCTTACTCAGCGTGACGGTCAACATGAAGTTTATGGAAAGAAGATGCCGGGTAGAGAACACAATCTGCTTGTGATCAACAGATGACATAAACTCACTTTTCTGTAGCAGTGTTACTGTGCAGCCTTGTCTCCTATAAATGACATTCATACACGTGCAACAGCAAATACATTGTTTAAGCAACATATTTGAGACTGGATTGTGTTCAGGCTTAAGACTCAACAGGTTTACTTACATTTAACCAAACCAACCAGAGGGTAAACTCATAGGGCTGCAGTTTCAGTCCAAACAAGACACCCGTTTGCTGAGATTGGAAATATGTTGAGCAAGACAGCACATCTCCAAACAGTGCTTTGAAAAGGACATTAAGCTTCAGCTATGCAGCATAAATGGTACCAGCACACAACCTGCAAGAATTCAATCTGTTTATAGAACACCTAGAAATGAATTGATCTGTAATTGAACTGCTTTTGTTGCCTCAACATCACACATTTTTGTTTTCCTTTATTTATATTGCATACATTCCTAATATACAAATGTTGCCATGATTCATTCCCCATTAGTCATATTTGTATTTATGTGTCTCATTATGGTCACATGCTGTTTTTTTTCCCCCACGCCAGACAAGGTTCACTAACAGCTTCATCTGGCGCCACCTGATAAAAAGTCAGCTGTCTACAAGGAGGACAGGAGCATCTGAACATAATTTAACAACAACCTACAACACTGAGACATGTTTGTCAGCTCTAATCCTGTTACTGTATGTGTATGCTATACTATACAGTCCTCTGCAAAGATGATAATAGTCCCTCAGTTTCCCTATCAAGCAAAACTGCACCTGTTTTCATCCATCTGTTTCACCTGTTGTCTACCTGGCACATCCCTGCCTCTGTTAGGATCACTTGTTTCTTTCTTTTGGTTTGTCTGTTTACCGTTGTACCACATCTGTCTCTCTGTGTGTCTGGTTGTCTGCATGTGGTTCTTCTCTCTGCTTGGCGTTTTGTACCTGAACACACACACACACACAAAAAGAAACACAAACTAAAACACACAATTCAGAGGTTTCATCCTGTGGGGTTTATGACTGTTACTACAAATTTCCTACAAGGTAATGTCCTGGAATTTCTGGATAATCAGCAAATCTTGTCATTTCTATATAAAAAATACTTGTTTGTCAAAAAGGTCTGCTAATGATAACAAACTAAATCATGTGAAAACATAAAAAAATACTCATTTAAACTGTCTCCTTGTATGCAGCACTGGAAGGCCGGCAGGTGTATTGCTGTAAACATATTCTTGGACAGGTGGTTCAACTTCACCATGCGGAGACATTTGAGTCGTTAACCGTAGCTGTAAGTGATTAACGTGTGTGTGTGTGTGTGTGTGTGTGTGTGTGTACCTACAGGAAAAAAAGATGGCTGCAAGTAATTACAAGTGCTCCACAGGGTGTAGGTGGTGATAACTGTAGCAGATACATTTAACAAGCTATGGTCCCGGCCAGACACATAGACAGGAGGAAAGCATTAACAACATGTAAACACAAAGCAAAGCAGGCAAATACCACAAATACCATGTGCACACATGGCACGCACCCTTAAAGTGCACAGGTGTATGTCTGACTTATAGAAAAAGTTGTAATGGTTAACAGCCTATCTAAAAGTAGGTCGGCATTGGAGAGCTTAGACATGGTTGTGCATCCACCCACCTACAGTACTAGGCAAGACACACACACACTCAGTCTAGACTTGGACATTACTACTATAATTACTTCAATACGTTACAGATCAAAAAAGTTTTCATATATGCCAAACACTGTGGCAACGCTAGAGGACCAGTAATTCTTATAAATATTTGATAGAAACAAATGAAATGCAGCGTGCATAATGTGAAACCATTAGAAGCAACAGATCTGCAGATAATTATCAGCCAACTCTGCAATTCCTACATCAGCAAAACAACCTGAAAGAGTCAAAAATGCTCCACTAATACGCTCCAACATAGAGTGCTGTAGCAGTGAGTCCCCAAACCCCCCTAAAAACTTGGGATTTTTGCACTTTGGTTACCTCATCTGGAAGCAGTGGGTTTATTTTTTGTTGTTGTTTTTTTTACAGTGTATGCCTGAAATAAGGTCTGTGGTGGAGATTTTCTGTGGTGTTGTTTGTTTATAGCCTAACAAGAGCTTTTTACATCTGTTGATTGTATTTAGGCTACAAACTTTAGTTTGTCATCTTATTTTCTGCAATAATCTAAACCGATGCCAAAAAGCCAGAAGCCCATTGAAAAATCCATCCATTATATTAACTGCTTGTCCTCGTAAGGGTCACGGGAGTTCTGGAACCAATCCCAGCAGTCATTGGGTAAGAGGCGGGTACACCCTGGACAGGTTGCCAGTCTATCACAGGGCACCATTGAAAAATCCCATTGACTTTTTTTTTTCTCAGGGCAACCAAGGTGATGCTAACTTCCAGGCTGGCCTACAAAAATACGTCTCATCAAAAGGCAGTTCGCCAAAAAAGTCTAGCTTGTGACCAAGTGGATCGTTTAGCAGCTAAAGAATATAAGTTCCTGAGGAGTAGGTTAGTTAGTTCATAGGACTTAGTAGAAAATTAGTTCATAGGAATGGTAACGTTGCATCTTCGCCCACTTGTCAGTTTTGTTTTTACTGTTACACGTACTTTGATGCTGTATATCATGTTAGAAATATGTGTTTGTTCCCATGATCACATAGATGACCATATATGCTGTATGTGGAGTATTGTGGATATTATTAGTGCTTTGAGAAATATAGACAATGATCTGTGAGACTGGATCACCGTTGAGATCTTCTGTACTATATTAGTGAACGAGTGAGCTACAGCTTTAAAACTACAGTTTTCATAGCCACTATGCAAATCATTGAATGATTGTCAACAGTTTTTCAGTGGTGCACTTCTGCCTGCTGGTGCCGCCAGGAGTGAAGCATGTAGCTGACATCTTATTCCTCTTAGCCATAAAAAGTTCCATTGTTGTCCCCCCAGAAAAAAAGAAAGCACATCGGCGAGCCACAGTGCTGCGCTGGGTGCTCCTTCATTATCCTGCACACAAACAGCTTATTTTGAGTCAATCCCACATGCACCTTCTTGCTGCAGTAAATCAGTGCCAGTGCATATTAATCTGTGGCTGGAATTGTCTGCAAGGAATGTAGTTACATTCACTTTACACAGTACTAATTATACTCACAAGGGGCTGAGGAGCACAGACACAGTAGGGAACATAAAGTATTAATAGACAGACTAATGCATGGTTGGTCTTGATTTTTTATGCAGTCTGATGACAATAAGTGGAGTATAGCTTTTAAATAAGGGGAAGCAGAATTTCAACTATCCACTTAGTAGCTGACCAGGTGAGAAAAAAACAGTGATGCTCCAAATGATAAACACCTTAATTTTAAAAGCTTGCACTCGTCAGCTAGGCTTTTTCCAGTGATCGTTCACAAGGACTCAGACGAAGACCAAATAACTATCATTTGAAACGGGATGCGAGTAGGTGTAGCTTTATTTTTGGTCTTGAAAACAACTTACTCTGAGTCCCAAAAACATCTCATTACAGTCTGCCATCAGTGTCTGTTCTGTATTTTTATGTGTCTGTGTTTGAATAAAATCCATCACACCATTTAAAAAAATAAGGTGAACAATACATTTCTGTTTTCATGTATGATGACACCGTTGCCTGGTCAGTTTGTTGTAGGCTCTACATGCTGCTTGCTTAACTTCCTCCCTTATCATGTGGCCCCTCTCTCCCTTCTCTCTGAGGCCAGTGTGAGACAGGAAGCAAAGCCCTGCGGGCAGTGACCTCACTGCAGGATGTGACCAGAGATTTCGTGTGTGCACAAAATCTTAATTCTCTATTCTTCGTTCACAAGTTCACAAAGCACTGTGCTGCACACAACACTGTTTACAGAGCAATTTTTAATTTTAATGTGTACATGTCCAGCATGGCTTGTTAACACACTCAACTAGAGGTGAACACACAACAAATGTATAAAATCTTACATTTTCTACAGAAGGAAAAAAACAAAAACAAAAAAAACACTAACAACCAATCCAAAAAAAAAATTAATTGGAATGTTATTATCACAAAATGTCAAAATATCAAGTTTGGAGAGAAAAGATGCACAAAATAAAATCAAAATAAGACAAATTATTAAAGAGAAACATAAACATCATCATCTGTTTTCATTAACTGCTTTTTATTTTTTATTTTTCCCCAGCTCATCCCAGGTTGGGATGATGTTGATGATGCGAGAGCCTAACGTGAGATGCCAAGTTCCACTACTAGAGTCCAACAAAAATCTACTCTCTGATGTAGCCGCAGTTAGTGGCTGAAAACAGTTTCCTCAAGTGGGCTGCTCAACAGTCTCAGTGTCCGTCTGAAGTACAATGAGAGCAGATCTGCAGGAGTCACCCGGGCGAGGGAGCCGACACGGTGCTGAAAGTCCAGTTGTCAGCTACCTTTCCTGTGGACGAGTCGGGTGAGTGGTGATTTAACATGAGTGGTTTCAAAGTGGATGAGCAAGGTGAGACGCACTGTGGGAAAAGAGAGACGAGCATCTCGACAACCCACAATCCTTTGGGGCAGAGCCATCAGAGTTGATCAGTGTCAACTTTTTTTTCCCCCCTTTTGCTCATGATGTTTTCAGTCTGTTTCAGAACTGATGCAACGACTTTTCTTTTTTAAGCTGCTGGTTATTAGCCAGTGTTAGATACACGGAGGGAGCACACACACACAGCTAGAAAAAATACCTTCTGAATGATTGTGGAGATTTTAAAAGAAAAGAAAAAGCTTGCTCAGAGCCAAAACAGCAGGGCTGAATCAGGAACCTTTAACATGCAGAGTTTACAGAAACACATCCTGAGAGAGATGAAAGCTCAGGCAAGCTCAGCGGTGTCCCAACCTTACTTTAGAGTTTGCAACATTACCGCAGGTACCTGAAAGTGCCGAGTCCTTGTTCAACAAACTCAAACCCCGACAGGTACGGTGTTTTTTCATGAAACCATACGTCGAGTTAAATGTTGCTGAACGAGGATTTAAAAACGAGCTCTGCTGTGTGAGGCTGGACCTTGGCCTGGACTAGTTTAACAAGGTGGGGGAGGGGAGGACATGGAGAGGAAGGTGAGGTAGGGGGAAGACAATAATGTGTGAGTGTGTGTGTATTAGAGGGAGGGAGAGAGAGAGAGAAGGCCATTGTTGTTGTTATGATCCCCTCTGGCTTAGAGGGCTGGGCTCAGTATGTGGAGGGGTGGGGAAAAAGAGAGTGTGGGAGATTTACAGAGACCAGGCCTTGCTCATGGACAGTAGAACAGATAAGGAGACACACACACACACACACACACACATACATTAATCAATCGGCCTCGACAGACTTCTCTCTCTTACTTTTTCATCGTTTATCTGCTGCTTGGTGTCCTGACACAGTGAACCGTACTAAATTCAATCCCGAACACCGTCACCTTAGAACCTCTCAAACTGCTGAAACACTGAAAGTGCAGTTTTCAAGTAAAGCAAACTCAGGCGCGCTCCAACGTTTTCAACTTTTGAAGTGGCTACTTTAGCTTTGAAGCAGTCTGCTACCTGTGGACCCTCTGTACGGAGATTATAGAGGAGAAAAAGGAAGCTCGTTGCACGATGCCGTGTCCAGTGCAGTGAGTTGGCATTTTTCTGAACCTGTCCAGACTCTCGGCTGTCTGACGCTCGCTGATGCGTCTGTGGGGCCAATGGAAGAGCAGGACATGAGAGGAGATGGGGGGTGCGTGTGTGGGAGGGTGCTTATAACGCTGATTAGCTACGCCCGCCAACCAACCTCCCTCGAGCCTGATGATGATGATGATGATGATGGTGGAGAAGGAGGAGGAGGAAGTGAGGGATGGACACAGGACACCGTTTCCTGGCAACCGCTATCGACTGGCCCGCAGATCAATCTCCACACTTCTGGTGATGACCGATTATGCTCGTCTTTTTCCTCTTTTCATGGCACAAGCGTCCCGGTAACTTTGAAATCTGTCTCAGCCTGTCTTCAACAAGCTGGAAGCCTAACAGAACGGCAATCGATAGAGGGGCTTTAAAACATGTAATCGGGGGGGTGGTACATAGACAACTGCAAGCAAAGCACTTACAGCAAACATCCCTAAAAGGGTCTGTCACCTAGTGTAAGCTAAAGTTTCCTCTCTGGCCAGCACTGTTGTTGAGCTACTGTGGCAGGAGAATTTAGGTCACATGGCCTGTTGCCAGTCGGATAGAGCCATCAAAGCCCTCTCTCACTCTCTCTTCCCACCCCTCCTTATTCCTGAGATATAAACTTTGCAAGCTAAGGGAGACGAGGTCAGCCTTCACTCTCCCCCCTCCTCCCTCTTCCTTCACTCAGCTGCAGGAAATTCGGTCTCTCCACATCTGTGTAACCCGAGCCGGACGAGGTGAGCCCCCTTTGGTCAGGGCTGGCGGCTCACGTCTTAATGCTACCTCAGACGACGGAAGGATCCTCAAACAAAAATGTAAAACTGTCCGAGTAGTTGGAGATGGACATTTATTCTGTGCGCACACTTCGTCTGATCTCTGTTGGTGCAAGATGAAAAGAGAGCGGCGAACGTTTTGATTCTGGGAGTTGAGGGTTTAGTTTGGGGGGGTCACAGGGGTTAACAGCATTTGCACACACCTGCTGTTTTTTTTAATGAAGGGGATTAGTCTCTGTATGTCGCGAGCCCACCCTGGTGCTCACAGCTTTGCTATCTTTACAGCAGCAAGTCCATAGGTCATCGATGAGGTTTCTTAAATAGTTCTTTAAAAAGAAAAGAAAAAATAAAAGCAGCAAAAAAAAGTCCAATACAGACTGCATGGTACATTAGCTGCACCCTGCGTCTGCTGTGTTGCATTTTGTTGTTACATCCTGTCCTGAAATTAAAGGCCGTGGCTTTGTTTTGTTTCTGTCTAGTTTTATGTCACACACACACACACTTACACAATCACACACGGATGCAATGAATGCTCCCTCTGCTGTGTCATTTCACAGTGAGTGGACTTTTTAAATGAACCATTAGTCTGTCTCCTCTGTAGCACAAAGAAAAAGGTCCTATTGTTGACACAAAAGAGGTTCTCTAAGAATCGGTCACATAAATGAGAGTTAAGGGAAGAGGTCCCCTTTAAAGTCTGTTTACCTTTTCAGTTCGCAGAAGTCTTTAAAAGGCTTCCAAATAAGGACAAGAGAGAAGGCGGATCTATTGTCCGACTGGATGAGTACAACATAAAGAAGGAAAACAGCTTTAAAGGATAATTACACCACATTACAACTTGGGTCTTATAAAAATGGCTACTAGCAGCTCAAAGGCTAACGCAATTTGTGTGCATTAAACAACCCTAACCTTTGTTAGGGGTCCATGACTGTTCTGCAGAGAAAAGGGAGGAGATGGAGTAAGATGAAGGAGATGCACTGCTGGACCCTACTGGAAAGATAGTGGTTGATCCACATCATCTCTTTTCTAATACTTTCTTCTGTGGCACATGTGATAGCATAAGCAGATGTTACATTGTTGGTGAGTAAAAAGCCCCTACTGAGATTAGGGGAAGGACGAGGGTGGTGCAGAGACGGGAGATTAGAATGGTCTTCCTGGTTTAGAAAAAACAACAACAAAAATTCACACAAAATGAATCGAAACAAAAACAAACAAAAAGAAAAACAATGTGCAAACTTCTCTCATATAAATAGACTACAGTCAACGCATTGTAGAGCACCATGGGACACTAGAGGAGGTTAAAGTGGGGTGTGTGTGTGTATGCGTATGTAAGACATAATTTATGTTCGCCCCTAGTTTGTGTTTGTGTATCAGTACAGTGTTTGCATGGATCTACTACAGCTTGTACTAAGAGTTGCAGGAGCCACTGAGCACAGAGACGTAAGACAGATGGATCAGTGGGACGAGCGTCGTGTTAGAGGAGTGGGTCTCTACGGTCTAATTTTCAGTTCAGAGTTTCAAAGTGTTCCCTAATGTCAGGGGTCAGACCCAGTCCTGCAGTGAGCGCTTGCAGTGCACCAGCAGCCGCGGGGCCCCTTTGCTCTGCAACGTGTTGATGATGGCGTAGATCAGTCCCAAGATGCACAGCACCAGGACCAGCGGGATGGTTACCATCAGGATGTTCATGGTCCGCTCCTCACTGTCGTCCACCTTCAGCACCACATCCACCTCGTTGGTGTCTTCCTCGCGCCCTTCACGGTAGTCTTCGTCTTTGTCCTTGTCAGGGCCTTTGCCCGTGTCTTTGTTTGTGTCTTCGTCCGTTCCACCGTGATCTGTTCTGTCCCGGTCTTTGCCCTTGTTACCATCATCTCCCGTGCCTGGATTGAATGGCGGGCGGTTCACATCTGGGTATTTGCGTCCCGAGTCCGTATCTGTGTCCTTGTCAGGATCCAGGTCCACACTGCAGCCCATGAAGTCTCGTAGGATGGACTTCGGGTAGCCTGGTTCACTCTTCATGCGGTGGTTGTCAAACTTCCAGTATTTGGAGCCCTTGTAGAAGTAAGTGTAAGCTGGAGAAGGCAAGAACAATAAAAACGTTAATCAATCATTACAAACTGAAGACAGATATTGTAAAGGAAGTTAAATATTTGGGAAATATGCTTCTTGCCCACTTGCCAAGAGATAAATGACAAGATAAAACTGATATCACATTCATTTTTATAGTATTGATAAGGAAGTGAATCCAGCAGCTGGTTATCTTAGCATAAAGATTAGAAACGTGGGGAATCTGCTGAGAAGCCGTTTCCTCTCGTGTGTAGTCTATTACTGAGGGAAGATATGAGCGTGGTATCAATCTGTAACAAAATATTCATTAAAAAACTTCAAAATGTAAGTAAAACTTACAAATATTTGGATAAGGTTATTTGTTGCACAAAAGTATCCTTTATGTCCTTAACAAAGAATCTGAAGATTGGTTCTTTCCTCTCCATTTCACTTTAACAAAGCACTATACGTATGTAGGCTCAGATTCACCTCCCAACAGACAAACAACCACACACACGCCAACCTCTCTCTCCTGATAATTGCACAAGCACACCCTGATTCTTTGTCTGGATTGTGCCTCTGTCTGCCCCAGCCCCTCCTTGCCCCTGCCATGTGACCTTCCTCCTTCCCTTTTTCATACATTCACTACACACACACACACACACACACACACACACACACAGAAACCTCTCTTTGTGTCTGAGCTCACCTCCGTCATCACTGAGGAAAGCCCCCTTGGGAGTAGAGGGCACTGACGATCCCCAGATGCTGATGGGTTTCGGGTAGCCTCTGTCGGCTGAGCGTGACTGTTCGTTGAAGCGCCAGTACCTGCAAGCAGCAGCAGAGAAAAAGGTTGTTACTGTTTATCATGAGTCTAAACAAGAGCAATGTTTCCATGTGTATTAACAGTCAGACAAAACCTGCAATATCCTTATTTTCCTAGTATATTCTATATGATACCCTGGTATCCACTTGTACTGTACACCAAAAATCGTCAATATGTTTTTATTGTTCACACAACTTTCCAACTTTGCTACACAATGAGCTGCGATGGAAATGTCTAACATAAATTATTCCTTTTATCTTAGGAAATTGATTTAATTAATAGAAAATAAAAACAAACGCAAAAAAATCTCAGTGGCACAGTCACCATGCAATAAAACATATGGTCTATTTCAAGACTAAGACTTTACAGCCATACATAGCTGGCATGACAGTCTGTGCTTTGGACCAGTGGTGCTTTGAGCTAAACGCTGACTTTAACATGTCCACAATGACTAAAGCTAAAATGCAGATGTTTAGCAGGTAGAATGTTTACCATGTTCATTCGTTTGTAAGTGTTTTGTGAGTGATCTACTAAGAAAATCAGCAGGGGCAAAAATTGCCATTGACATCGCCTTCCGTAAAGCTGCGCTGCCAGCGTGGCTACAGTGTAGTTTATTTTGTTCAATTAATGATATGTGCTGAGATCAAGCCCAACTTGTAAAATGTTGTCTAGACCTTCAAAATAAAGTGCTGATACAACATAAAGTAAAATATTATACTAGGTAGCAGGTGGATTAGATGGTTCCATGTGATACTGAGAGGTTGTAGGTTAAATTACCAGTCTCCTTGAAAGAAGTAGGTGTAGCCGGATGGCTCCCACCAGATGGCTGTGTCTATTCGGTCGTAGGGGATATCTTGACCATAGTCGGTCAGCTCCAGTGGATAGCCTGGTTCCAGGTTAGCCTCCCTAAAAAGCCAGAATCTGTTTCCTGAGGAGTTGAGTGGAAAAGAGGAGAAGAAAGCAGAGGAGAGGAAAACTAATGGCACATACATATAGGCAAGAACAGATGTATGAAGAAATTCACATTCTGCTCATTTAATTTTCTGGCACAGAATATATTGAATAATTGAAATTGACTAAGACATAAAAAGAGAACAATAACAACAACTCAAGAAACCAACCCAGCATTTACACGCACTTGTAAATTATATGAATGTAATAATGATTTCTTGGCAAGCAATCAAAAAACACAGCAGAAGCGAATCCGACATCATTGACTAAGGAGTTTGGGTTCGGCCTATAATTATCCATTACGAGTGAGTTGTCTCATGTCAGGGTAAAACAGCTTTCATGCTGAAGGGAAGGTTTTATTGTTTTTGACTGTGTGAGACAGGGGGACTCTGTTCCTCCTGGTACTATTACATCTTTCCTCTTGGCTTCAATATGTCTTTCCCTCCCTCTTTCTCCTCCAACCACACACCCACCCATTCATCCACCCGCCTCCAGCCGTTCGTTCAAAATGAAAGCTCTACACTCAGCATCTGGGGAGAACAAGAGGTTGACGCAATGCTTCCCCGGGTTCCTGCAGTGCACAGCCCTGATGTAAAATCCCATGACTTTCCAGAACTACGCCAGAACTCTGCAGTGACCTGAAGATTTGATTCGTTCCTGCTGTGCAACTGCTGTTTTTCAAAAGGGATAGGATAAACAGAGTGCCCTGCATTACAGTTCCAGCTTGTTTGGTACAAACAGCTGTGAAACCTCTGGGAAATACAACAGCTGTGTAAGACTAAGACAAGTGGATGGTACCTCAAGAATTGATCAAATTCTGTGATGTTCTGGAGTACACCTTTCAAACTCCCAAAGACATTCCAGATTTTTTATGTCCAATGTGTCCAAAATCCATCCATCCATCCATCACTAAATACTGTGTATTCCCTCTAGGTCTTTCTTAGTAAATAATACATAAACATCTCCTAATTAAACTGGGGATGAACAGCTCAGTTAGCCTACATGCAGGGAATGGGTTATGCTGTCGGTGCTGTAGAATATGTAGAGTGTTGATACTGGCATCTCAGTTTTGACCTCGTCCCTCTCCACATGGAAACACCAAGCTATGCACACCAGGGAGTGGGGAGTGACGATAACATTATCCTTCATAGGGGAACATAGCTTGTAATGGTTTTGGGCTTTGTATGCTGGGATACCTCCAAATTAACTTTAATGTCAGCTCCCACAGAAACAAGAACACTTCCTGACATTTGGAATATTCTTGACTAAACGTGCAAAACTTTTATACGACTATGACTGATGACGTTTCACAAGTCACAGACTGAGGAGAATGTCAAGCTAATGACTGATCTGATTGGTCCATTTACATAAAGATCTTCCTGCTGCTGCTTCTGTCCTTTCTCTTGTGCTCCCAGGTCTGCCTAACCTTCTGTTTCTTTCTTTGATTCTCTTGTTCTTTCTTTGCTAATGGCTTCAGGCCAAGTGTCACACTGAGAGACTTGTCGATGACATCATCCTCCTCATCTTCAACAGCTTCTCCAAAGCCCACGACTCCTCGGTTCAAGCTGCATTAAAGGCTGAGTTCTTCCTTTATCATTTCACAGCTTTATTCACAGTTGTAAAAGACAAGCTGCTCTCACGGACTCACAGTATAGATAATGAGCTGTGCTAAAAGAGATTTATACTGCATGTAGAATACATTATGTACCGCTGCCCCTTTAGGAGGTGGAGGTACGTACTGTATATCTTCAACTTTATCTGCAGAAGATGAAAAAAGCTCCAGAATCTGTTTTACTGTTACATCTAATAGCATTAAGGCATGATGGTTTGGAATTACCACAAAGCAATATAGCTGTAATTATGTTAAGACAAAACCAGATGGCAGATAGTTTTCTATGCAGAGTAAGAGTATACTTACTTTAAAGGGTATACTTATGTTTCACATGCTTGTGATACAAACCCTGCACTGTCTGAGAAATTGCAATGTCTTAACTGATAGTTAAGCAGCTGATAATACCTGAAGAAGATCATTTAGAAGAGGCCCTCAACTGTTTTTACAGCAAAAATAACCACATGCTGTTACGAATAGATGTTCTGTTCAGGGGAAAGACTATCGTGTTGCAATAACAACAGACACCCACGTGAAAATTGACTTTGTGTATAATATGTTTGCTGCTTACCTTTAAAGAAGACGAACCTGCCGTCATGTCTCTCATAGGCAGCATCTATGTCTCCAGGCAGACCCCTCCAGAAGTGACCGATGGGCATGGGGTAGTTATCCAGAACCCTGTTCCTACGCAC
Source organism: Sandelia bainsii (assembly GCA_032362345.1). Classification (NCBI taxonomy): domain Eukaryota; kingdom Metazoa; phylum Chordata; class Actinopteri; order Anabantiformes; family Anabantidae; genus Sandelia; species Sandelia bainsii. The sequence goes on along the minus strand of JAUMHL010000018.1, from coordinate 26,140,437 downwards.
CCGCCAAAACCAACGGCCCTGAGGAGACCAAATTGAGAAGTAAACATAAAGAGCATATATAGGATAGAAAGAATGCTTAGACAGCTGCTGTAAGGAAGACCCTTTTCATTAGTCAACTGGTTTTAACTATTTGTCCCCCTCTGATAAGATAGCACTGTGGTCATTAAAGCAAGCTGAGCTCTGCAGGATAACTAGACCAGAACGTACAATAAACCAACAATAGCGGAACATTAGGAGGCTAATAATAGTCAGTCTCTGCTCCGGTGGCTTTATCACATCCTCATATTGCACTCTCTCCGTTAATCACAGCCTGCAACAGGAAACTTTTATAAAGAACAGTGAGAGTGATTTCATTATCATGTCAGCAGCACATTTTGACCCAAGCACACAAACAAGCTCATGTTGGGAATATTCATATTTACTGTGTTTGCTGTGCGCACAAACCAGCAGAAAGATTTACACTAAAAGGCCCACAGACTCATTCATAAGTGGTGAGTCAGTAGCCCTGTTTGTCCTGGATAATGTAACGCTAAAGTGCTCAGTGCTGCTTCTTTCTGGCAAGTGCAACTAGTTTTGTCCTTCACGCAGGACACACTGGCAGACAGAACGGCGCGGCACAGTATGGAGTTGAACAGAATAGAGATGGGCTGGCAATAGCTGAGAGAAGCAGGACGGCCCGAGCAGAGGAGACTGCATGCTCTTCGATTTGTGTGGTCTGACAGCTCCTTGCGTTGACCAGATTAAGACTCAACTGACCATATTAGTCCTCAGCAGAGCAGACCAGAGCTCAGTCAGGGAGTTTCAATCATGAATGCAGCTCAGTGTGCTTCTCTGGCTGTTTGCATGCCCAGCCCTCTGCTAAGGAGAAATACTAGAAGTGAATAAAAGAAAGGAAGCATTTCCCTATAGAATGACAGCCCCTTTGTTCTTTTAACGGACATGACTCTGTGGAGAGGATAAAGTTGTACTGATGTACTGTACTTTCCCTATGCGGAATAATAGCAGAGAAGAACAATGTCTACCATCAACAGCTACAATTTATGAACAGTGGAGGCATCACCTCCACATTGGCATCAAGACTATTTAAATACAAACAACACAGCGGGAAAATAATCCCATGTCAATAAAACACAACAGCTGATAATAATCAGTAGTAGCTGATAACATTTGGAGACACTCTCCGACCACGAGACCATCAAGAAATGAAGGAAGATACAAAGCTGCAGCACTTCCAGCCCGTCACATACAGCAGGTCTACGACACTGTACAAAGCTAATGTCATTTTTTAAATGTTTAGCATATGTAATGTTAACTACATTCTCTGATGGGGTCATCTGTATAAGTTTGAGAACCACTGTTCTTAAACTAGAGTTAATTTTGGATACTGATTAATGCTGTCAGGACTGTGGATGTAACCTAAGAACACAGACACCACTGGCTCTTCAGACGAAACTCAAGAGCACTGGTATAACTGTTAGACCATATGCAGCACATGTCCAGTCTTATAACTACTGGTCAGTATCTGACAGTCTAATTACATAGACTAATATCTGTGTGTGATTGCTTGATTAAAAAAAAACTGTTTGATGTCTAAATATTCTATTCTATTAAAAAAACAACCCAGTGATGGTTTGCCATCAACATCAACTGCTTTCATAACTAGCTTTGCAGAAACACACAGTAGTTTTATATTTCACCTTCAATATATGCATGCCAGTGGGTTTCTGGAATCCAGTTGACACGGTTGGATATGTTCAGCTCCCTGCTGCTGCAGGTCACTTTCAAGTATCAAGATTTCAGATATCATGTCAACATTTCTAGAAGTGAGGCTGGAGCTGCTTTATGGTGCTCTCTGTCCAGCTGTCTTTAATATCTGCAAACCTCTTCAGTGTCCAGTGCTGCCAACACCGGACACCTCCTCTGACCTCCCCAACGGAAACACATCATTACTTATCTTTGTACAACTGCTCTATGTGCAGACTGTGACTGGTCTAACCCTAAAGAGGAGACAATACACAGGCAGAAACTGAATCTTATTTGCTGCTCGTATTTCAGTTCACTTAAATGACAGTGATTATGCCACGATTTGTGAAAACACATAGCAGAAGTAAAAAAAAAAACAAATAACATCAATTGCAACTAACAGCAAAATGAGTGTTTCCTAAGGCATACCTCTAAAAGGTAAAAACCCTGCTAATAGCTCACTGCTGCCTTAGCCCTTGTTAATGTTTTGTGTGGGTCCAGAGGCTCTTTAAGGCAAACACCTGACCACACCCCACCCATTTAACAGTGTTCCAACTCATAAAATGCATCGGCCCTGTTGGTTTACAATCCACAAGGACCTGATTAAAAACAGACCTCTTGTTGGCACTGCACACGCCATTTGTCTTAAACTGATTCTCCAGAAAAGAATAATTACCCACACAGTTTATTTGTCAGAACAGCTCCTCTGCTGGAAGCCGAATGAATTTCCAAGCAAGGGCGTTTAATAAACTACTGTGAAGGTATGCATGTCACTTCAAATGTTGTTCACTCACTAGTTATACCCAGCTAGGAGTTACACATGCTCCTATTTCCTAATTTTCAAAGCATTTACCTTGAAAACAAACATCTCTCCTCGAAGCACGGCAACTGTGTCAAAGTTCCCTTCACAGATATTGGGTCCATAATGATCTGGTCTTTCTGTGGTCCTGGGGCGGTCTGGTTGCCGAGGAGGTGTTTGAGGTGGCCTAGGCTCTGGACGACGGGGTGTCACAGTGGGCAGGGCCTGGGTGGGGCCGCTGTCTGGTTGACCTGCAGGAAGAAACAAACACTGTGGGTTAAGGCTTTTTTACCACACTATGCATGATATTGAAATACAGCACTAGCTGAAAGAGACAAAGACTGCTTAAAAACAACAAGCTTAAAACTACCTAGATGAAATTTGTATAAATTTAATGCGGTTTGTATCAATGTATCACCATTTTTGGAAATACACTTGCTTGCTTTCTTGCTGAGAGTTACAGTAGATGAAGAGATTCATTACATAACAGCATCCCCATAACAGGGGATGGTTAGCTTATTCTAGCTGCAATGGAAAACGGCAAAGCTGGCTCTATCCATCTAGAATCACCTCCTACAATCACCTCTAGAATTCACTAATTATCAAACTCCAGTGGTTGCCTAGTAACCTCATGATGATGATGCAATTAGACGTTGCTGCACCTGGACAAAAAAAAAGAGTTCGCACATAACCATGTGTCATTTTTACACTTTGATTTTAGGTACAAATTAAACAAGGTGCATATAATGTGTTAATTAGTGAGCTTTAGAGGGGCTTCTTTGGTATGTTGATCTAACCATCTCATTCCTGTCAGACAGATATGACAGTGGTATTGATCATCTCAGCTAACTTACCCAAATGAAATTCTCTTCCTTCAATATTTCTGAAATGCCAATGAATTTATCTGGTTGCTATAACTGAAGGCAACTTAATTCATAATTCCTGCACATTCCTGTCATCTAAGAGACATCCTACCATAGATCTGCTGAATGCCCCGATGGTCGTCCTCAGGTAGCTGGAAGTTCTCGGTCTCCATCCACTGGTAAAAGGGAGCCATGATGGCCAGAGGGTTGTTGGAGTGCTCTAAACCCAGGGCGTGACCGAGCTCATGGATTGCTACCAGGAAGAGGTCATTACCTGAAGGGATATGATGGAGCAAATAGATGAGTTAGTGGAAGGAAGACAGGAGAAACAATATCCATCCATCCTTTATCTAAACCGCTTATCTTGTTAATGGTCATAGGGTATGAGGGGTGGAGGGGTTCAAGCCACAGAAAAAAGACAAAGTCCCTAGTTAATGTATGAGAATGCATGCTCAATGCTCTCTCTGAGATACATCGATAAAAATCTCAATCACAAAAGGCACGCTAATGATTTCTGATATGAATCAGCATACATTTCTAACATTTCTAACCATTTAAAAGATGCTGTTATCCACTTCCACCACGATAATTACACATTGACAAGGCCGCAACATTGCTGTGACACACTGACCACTGCATCAACTTCCTTTCCAAACCAAAGAAAAACTGGTTTTGGATTGACCAACATAATCCTATACGATTGTGTCTGACGTGAAGCCAGGAACAGTTGGGTACTATCCCCGCCATCAATACTTCTTTGTTGCCCAAGCCCTGCTCGCTGTGAACTCTGAACCTGCGAGTCATTTTGTCTGGCCCGATAGCACCGTGCTGATGCTGGTTGGTCTGATCTCTGCCAATGACGACAAGCTTTTGGGGCACTGGGACTTGATGATGTCACTGCAGTGCATGCAGAGGAAGAGGAAATACTCTAGATGCCCATTATTGTGCATATCCTCATTTCCTCAACACACAAACTCAAATAAAACACACACACACAATAAACACAAACAGTCCATCTCCCTCCTCCATCTATAATTTCAGAGTCACATGAACATCCTCGTGCCATGCTAGGTTTCAGCAAACACTCAAGGAGAGAAAACAGCAGAGGCCAGGACAGAGTGCTACAGATAGCTGAGGATGAATAAAAAGAGAAAAAGACAGCACTGAGAGCAGATAAAGAGGCCTCTGTTAGGTAACCGTGACAACCATTCACTTTGACAGAGAAAAGCTGGGGTAAACTTCAAACGTCTTAGTGAAGCTTGACGTTCAGCCAAGACGTCTAATTCTGAATACCCTACACACACATTATCATTCAAGTCATATTTCAGCTCTGTGGAGCTTTGTTCAGTTGTTTATCACTTCTCAAACTTTATTCAGCAGCAACTGAGGGAACTTCCAGTGAAAAAAAACACACACTATAAAGCAGATCCCTGACAACCAGAATGAGCTTTCCAAGTTCACCCTGCCTTTGCCAGTGACTTACTCACATCTGACCATACAAAGAACAACTAAGGCTTGTGACCTTTTCCCACTACTAGCCCACTGTTTCTTATGCATTTGGGCATGTTTGAGTGTGCATGTCAGTGACTTGTTTGGATAACATGTAGAAGCTTTTGTGTTTGTGTGCCATAAAGGGGTATTAATCACATCATGCGACACAAGACATCAAACATTTTTAGCGTATTTGTGTGGTTATTCACTCACAACTGACGCGATGAAATGGATTTGTGCTTTTTCCCTCGAATGCTGTCATAGCTATTGTTTATATCTAAATATTGATCCCTAAGCTAGAGACTGTTTTTGTTTGACCCCACCCAAAAAGAGGTCAGATGTCAGTGCCCCAGGACACTTCAGCTGAGAGCAGGTTTTTAAACAGGTTTGAACATGGCTTTTTAAGCCTTACTCTTTAAGATAAATAAACCTACTTCTTCATGTGTCATCTACTTCTTCACTTCTTCATGTGTTTCTGAGCAGTAATAAAAGACATGAATATTTTTTTTTTAATGCTATAACAACAATAACAATTAGCTTCATCGCTCATGAATAAATGCCCATAAACAGTAAAAAAAAAACACCAGTCACATTTTTATGTCCAAGATTAACAGCTAATATCTTCAGTTTGTAAATCAGACCTAAAGAAATGTTTATGGTATATCTGTGGTATCTTTGAGAAGCTAAAACAACAGACTGAGAAAGCTACTTGGATGAGTAGTGAAACATTTCGACCGCTTAACTTCCAGATATAATATGTTTAGTATTTTTGCTTGATAACTGGCTTAAACTGCCATTTCAGCTCTGAATGCAGTACATGAAGACAAACAAAAAGTCCAACAGTCTGCATCAGGCTTTCGTGCAAATCTGAATGTCAATTTCACAGGGGGGATTTTAGCAATAATGCAATTGGAAGACTGTTTTCAGTGAAAAGCTGTGCTAGTTAAACATGTGTCTACCCTAAGTCAGACCTGATTGTAATTTAGTTATACTTTGCTTTTAAGTCCTGTAAGAAGTGTAGAGCAACAAAGAGACCAGTCTACAGAGCTCCCAGAGTGGAACACACTCCCACTTACTGTGGCATTCCACTGTCCCTGTGATTTGTCCTGCAACACATCCCACACAGCTGATTACACAGATACAGACACACACGCATACACACACAGTCCTATGTGCACACACAAAGCTTAGCTTTCTGCGTCTGCTGTGTGTTATGTAGATAACAGGTCAGGAAAGCCCATTGTTGCAAAAAATCCCTTTCTGGTCATCAGGGTTAATGGGTGCACAGCAAGAAGAGGAGCAGTGAAGACTTGTTGAAGATTCTTCTCGTAATCCTCAGTTCTGCATATGATTAGTTTAGAAATTCTGTGCTGTAGTTGTGTGCATGTTAAGAGAAGTGTAAAAGTTAAGCATTGAGAGATGATGTGTCGATTGGATGTCATTACAGCTTTTTAACTATTTAAATGGGGGATAAATTTGAGAAATATGACAAAGTGCAATTGGGGAACAGACTTCATGATGTCACCAAGTTTCTATTTTGAACCTTTACAGCTATAAATGGAGTAGCAGCAACTGACAATTTAGACATGACAGTTACCAAGTTTACCTTGTACGTTGTGGCTTCCTATGGTCCACGGTTCATCAGAGTCAAAGTGTGTGTCCCCTCCCATCCCAGGTCCAGGGAAGTAGGCGTGAGCTAGGAATCCCCCCTCCCCATCAAAAGGAGAACTGTCTCCATGAAAACCCGAAGCGAAGAAGATCATTATGTCGGGCTCCTTGCGGCGTCCATATTTGATCTCCTGGTAGGGGATTTCGTCAAAGGTCAACGGGGTGACACTCTCCCAGACTTTAAAGGCCCGCCGTATGGCCTCGTATGAGTTATACTCTCCAATCTTGGGAGTGTAGTTCTGGATACTATGGGAACAAAGAGATGACAAGGAAAAGAAATGTGCCGTATATCAGTTGGAAGTAAGGCCCATCCGTCGTTTGGTTTGGAAAAATACAGTTTTACCATGTTCTGAGATTTTCAAGTTTGAGGAAGAAAACAGAAATGAAATGTATTCAACTGACTCACATTCACACATTTTCAGGACAGATACGTGCAAATGCATCAATCTGGTTCATAATATGACAGATCTACGATGGTAAATATATTCTTAATACAACGAAACTAACTGGAGAAAAAATATATAACAATTCAATTAAGTCAAATCCCTACCTAAAAACATAACATGTGTAACTGCACCTACAATGAAGTAAGGTTTTGTGTATTTGTGGCAGGTTTCCTTACAAACAAAATGTCTATTTGTTACCTGTAAGTAAGGTGGTTCTTGTTCCATTTATGTCCGGTGAGGGCATAGCGTTTCCGCCGCACGTTCGTTTTGATCTGACCTCCAAACTTGTCAGGTACACCACAGCGGGGTCTCTTCATGGCGCTGGAGGAAGGAAAAAAAAAAGTGAAGAGCAGGCAAGACGTATGTGCATGTGTGTGTTGAAAGGAAGAAGCACCCAAGAGAACAGATGAAGGGGGGCAGTTTGACGTTAAATCCCTTACTCTCTCCTCTTGATGTCTGTGTACTTTTTGTTGTTTCATTTAAAGTGAACCTGTGAGCTGCCTAGTGCAGCCAAGCTACTGAGGAGTTCCTGTGAGGAAACCAGAGACAAGGTGCACATTCTCCAGTAGTCACTGAGGGAGGGGAAATGTATTACTCACTTTGGTATCAGTGAGGATTTCCATATTCCCTAATGCAGGGCAGCAGTTTGGAGGCTTGTTCATATATTTTTTATAAGTACATGTAAGTCTTAATGTACAAAAGCAGCCCAGTTCAGCCCGGCTGACCTGATGGTTTGCAGGTCCATCTGTCCGGTGACCTCGAGGCCGTAGAACCGCTGCATGTCGCCGATGGCACTGGACAAGATCTGAGCTGATCGCATGGTTGACATCTGTCTGCTGGCCTGGGGCAGGTAACCGTACCTCCTCAGCCATGACTGGAGACACACAAGAAGCAAAAACACAAAGGAAAATGAAATAAAGTAAAATAAGTGATAAAAGTGTTCTTTATTTGTGCTGAATCACCTGACTCAAATCTCATTATGACAGTGATGATAATTCACAATAAACCTTTAATTCTCATTGGCTTATTCCACACAGACATGATCCACTCTCACAATAAAGTAAAGTAAAGTAAAGTAAATTATAACTAGAAATAGTTTTTAGCATATGTGCAATGATGTGAAGCACTGGGAAGCTTAAAGTGTGTCTGCTCCTCAGCTTCAGCTCTGTATAATCACATGGCAGAGATGTGCCTACCTACTCAGGCAGGAAAAGTACACCCCATCTGTTATTTGATCTTGATCTTGAATATGACAAGTTGAATTTCAAAAGTAGAAAGTAATAATATAATGCAACACTGCTTTCTCAGCTGTGTTCTGCTGTGCACTGGGTTGCACTTATTGTTTTGTACATAGAAAAAGGAGAAGTCAGGGAGGAGATCAGCCTGAGTGAGAGCACTGTGAGGCTTTCTCGCATTCTGGGACTATGTGACTGGAAGAACTGGGAGTGGGGGGTTAATGACAGACTTGAGGGAGAAAACGTGATACTTGACCCAATCACAGATGACGCAAAGTCTATCCCACCTGTTATGTAGAAACTTAATATCACAAGCGCACACACACACACACACTGGCAAGCGCTCGCACATTGGGTAGTCTGAGATACTAGATAGGCCTATGCACAGCCACACTCCCTATGGTAGTGCATGGAATGTAAAAGAGTGTGTGTATGTGTACACATGCATAGATGTGTGAGCATCAGTGGGTGTAAGTTTACGCCCATCTTTCACAATGCAAAATACTACTTGATAAAGCTCTGTATTTACTTACCCACTCCTTTAAAGCCATAAAAACAAACTTGGCTCTTTTAGTCTTTCCCTCTCTCTCGCACACACACACACACACACACACACATCTTACAAATATGAATTGAGAAAAGACAAAAGGTTTATGTGTGTTTGTGGATCCTGCACAGACAAAACATCCCTGCAGTCCAATAAAAACAAATTACAAAGGGTCTCCCAGACGTTCCTGTGCTGTCTACACAAGCACAATATGACTGGATGTAGTAAAAAGGCCAAAAGGCAGAGGTGTGGACCACTCTGAAATCAGAGGAGAGGAATATTATCAACACCAAGCGACTGACTGGTAAAACTTTTTTTCTGACTGGACTCGACTATATTATGCCTGCATATGTCCTTCCTCCGCCTTAGACCAGTCTGTACAGTGCTGCTGTGATTAATCATCATGACGTGAACGAACAAAGCCTAATCAATCAACGTCCAACGCTGAGCTGAGTCTGACACATCCCGACAACATCTCATCCTTTAAAGGTAGCAGATGACTGCCGTTGTCCACTTCATGTATGCTCTTTGCTAAAGTAGCACCTCTTTTGTTTTCTGAAGGTTAATGTTTTATATCAAAAAAATGTGTGAGGTATTGTCTGACAGCAGAAGAAAACTGAAGCAAAACTTTTCATTACGCTCATTTGCCAAGCGCTTATGGTGAAATCGCAAGAAACTCAGAGGTAAGGTGCAGTAAGGTGATATTCTTTGTTCCTCTGCACCTGAGACGTCAGCGACCTTGGCAAAGTGTTTGAGCCCTCAGGCTACAGAGCATCTGTCCTGAAGAGCTCAAACATTTCAAACCCCCGTTTCATCTTTTAGTCATTTCCCCAAACACATTTGTAGTCAGGCTGATTTGTGGAGAGCTGTTTTACATCTCTTGTTCCAGATGTTTTTCTTTTATTTGTAGGTGTAGAACTGTAAAACAAACTCATAACAGTATTTTACCATTACCGTGTATTCCTGCTCTGCATCTAATCTATGGCTTTATCTGGCTCTTCTAATGTGTGGGCAGAGACACGCTAAGCCGACATCAAAGTACTAGCGGGGAAAAAGGTGAACTGTTGCATTGCATTACGTTGCCTTTGCCTGGGCTAAAAAGTGGCACCTGAACACACAGACTACAGCAAAGTCACTGGCATGAGAAGAAATAACTCTCTTCGTTCAAAAATGGGAAGGCCTACAGTCCATAGCAGTGTTTGCTAAGAATTTTCGCACAGCTCTCAATCACATATGGTTTATATCTACTTCTGACTGAGGATGTGCCTGATAAGAAGTTGAAAATGGCGCCGGTATTGTCAGCTATTGGTTGTTGCACAGATTCGCTAAGCTGAACAGCCAATCACAGTGCTCTATCTCACCGAAAGAGTCAAGATGCTGAATTGGTATAGATGCTGCCGACAGAGGGTCCAACTAGTGCTAACAGCAAAAACTAGTGCGACGGATGCTCACCGACGGCCTGACATTGACCGAAGGTCGACCATCAGCTTGTGAGTGGGTTTATGAGTTTGTGTGTGTTTGTGTCCGTGTTTGCGTAGGTGCAGGAAGGAGCAAAGATAGGGCTGAACTGGACTTGACCCTGACCCACCTCTGCATTTAGATAAGGAAGCTTCAAACACACTGGCACACCATTACACACACACACACACACACATACACACACACACACTCTCAAAAACAAATATGCACTTCCTGAAACACTATCTAAATACTTTCTCTCTCCCTCTCTCTTACACACACACGGAGCTCAAGGTGAGGGGAAACAGGTGGTCCACAATAAAGAAGAAGACACCAGAAACAACACATCAGGTGAACAATAATGGCTGCATACTTGATAAAAGAAATGTAATACTATTCAACTGTCAAACCAAAGCACGATGCTAATTCCTTCAGATGAGTTTAGGAAAATAAATGAATTTCCTGAATGCCAAAAAAACATGTCCACAAAAGACAGAAAATCTTTGCAGAGCGGATTAGTATTGAGCCGCATTGATCGTCATTTCACGTCTGCTAATGTTGTTAATATTTCATACTGTCTGAGGATGAAAACAAAGCACTTAGCAAATGTAGTAAGGCACCCAGTAATGATCAGCCAACCGCGACACACACGGAGGGAGAGCGGAGTGGGGTAAAATTGTAATTCCCATCTGAATCCCAATTAAGGAATTCTAAAGGAAAACCTGTGTGTAATTTTCCAACATGCATTCCTGCCACTTCTTCCCTGCTCCTTTGTGATCGATTTCTCTACATGGTTGTCTTGCTGCATTCATGGCGCTTGATAGGAAACCCTTTTGTGTCTGTTGATGTTTGTGTCTTTGCGGTGTGTGTGTGTGTGTGTGTGCTTTTGTGTATATCTGGTCGTCTGATGTTGTCTGTACACACTCTTCCTCTGTGCCTTTCGAACAAATATTTATAACACGCTGTAGTCGGTGTACAAGGCCAGAACTGCGGTGCTGTTGGGAAGATGTATGGAGGCCGCCCCTCACCCCCACCAGCACTACAGTAAAGCACTTCAGTCTGGCCGCTCACCTTGCCTCATCAGCTGGGCTGAATACAAAACAACTTTTAGACAACACGAGAAATAGGGGGGTGCTTGTGCGAGTGCGTGCTAGGCCTCGTCTATTAAATGGTCTTTCAAAGAGTCCTTGAGCGTACCTGCCAAAACCAGACCCAGCAATATACAAGGAGATGTAAAACCTGCCAAGAGTGTGTGTTTTTAAGTGTGTCTGTGTGTGTGTGTGTCCACCACAATGTCAGCCAAGATACTAACAGAGCTTTTATTCCAAGTCTTGGTCTGCTGCCATCTCTTACCCCCCAGAAGTCCTACCAAGAGGATGAATAAGTAAATGGAGCAGTGAGAGAAACAGACAGACAAGAAGAGGAGAATTTGATTTGTTCAGTTCAAAGATTTCACGACGCAGAGAGACAACCCCCCCAGAAAAAAAAAAAAAAAAAAAAAAGCACACGCTCAGGGATAGCTCTCATCCCACGGCCTTTCCGTGCCTCGTCCCGTCACTGTAGCAATCTTTGTGGACATGGTGACAGCCAATCACAGGGCAGTAAGGTGTAAGTTACTGGAATGTGAAGAGACGACACGTTGGAGATTACATGGATACAAAGAGGATACACACTGAGGAAGTTGTCAAGTTATGTCCTACAACAAGTCTCACCACTCACGTCCGTGTTTCTCTATGTGCAGTTTCATCCTCTTCTTCTCCTGTGCCACAAGTCTCCACAAGTTTTCTACCACAGCTTTCTCTTCAGACAACAGGGCCCATTGTATTCACTAAGATGCCTTCGAATCCCAGGCCCAGTATGCCTGTGCACGGTGAGTGTGTGTGTGTGTATATGCATGTCCCAGTTAGAGAACAGCTGTCACATTCAGCCATCACATGCTGCACAGCTGACACTGACCACTACAGTCCCCCTTCCATCTGTCTGCCTCTCTTCCCTTTTTTCTTAAGTCAGAATTTCTCCAATTTCTTGCCACACACATCTGATAATCCCTCTCTTCTTTCCCTCATTCTTTTAACTTCCCACTTCATCCCTTCTGTTCAGACAGAGTAGGAGTGGAAGTCTCAGACCAGCTCCTAAACAAATGGAATGAACTATATTTCAACAGTGAGGATCAGATTGAACTCCAGACGAGTTTTTTTTCAGCATGTGAATTAACTATAGAGTGGGTGTACCGCTTGGTGTGCACAGTTACTGACAGTTACACTGCACATCAGCTGTGCATTATCAGTTAATATAGATTTCAATCCTCTTTATTGTTTGGAACAGCAACAATAAAGTTGAAGTTCGGTGCGCCCAAGATGCTCCGAAGCATTCTACACTTTCAAGAGATCCACAGTATGCGTGCACTGAGCATTCGAAATGTTAAATGTGAGACAACATGGGTGTAATTGCACACACACCACCTCAGCAGCAAATTGTGTAAACCCTGCTCTCTTGTCTCAGTGAGGCGCATTAGCACACACACCTGTACACACACTACAACTATGTTAATACCCCATCAGAATGTGTTGTAACCTGACTCACAACCAAAACCTGGTCACTGGGTTTGTTAATGCAGGCTCAGCCTCTAATGACCTGGCAGTATGTCTGTCTGTCTTTCAGTTCTTTTATAGTAAACTGCCTCTAAAAACAAATGTGTGACAGATAGCTGATGGACTGATGGAATAAGGATGCAACGTGCTGGTTCATGCTCCAGCTTAACATTTGGCACACTTTAGCGTCTAGTGACACTGCTACATAAACTTAAAATACATGTTTACTGGTGTCCTTAATGGTTACGAGATGAGAGGGAGAGGCAACATGAGGACTGTGATAAATAACGGACCAAGAGGAAGAACCTGATATCATGATTGAGATATGAGCTGAGCAATTATGTAAGTCATGCTGCTCTGTATTGTGAAAAAAGCTTGATTCCAAATAAGATGAATAAAACAATGGCTCCTACTCTAACTAAAACATGTTCTGTATAAAATACATTCAAGGTCGAAATAGTGAAAATAGTGGTTTCTTGAAGAGAACATTTCTGGAACACTTGCAATGTCAAAGTACGTTATAAAAAGTCCTGTTGTATGCTCTTATTTTCAGCCATGTTTATAAGACCAAAGATAAGAGCGTGTTTTTGTAAACTACCTGTTAGTCACCTTTTCTAACCAAATGAACCACATAGGAAATAATTTTCATTGTCGTTAGTAAGTAAAAAGATTATTTGCTCACTTTGTGCAATAATTATTAATAATGTTTTTTTATTTTACCTCTGCGCTAAAGGTGTCGTCATCCTCAGCTCCACGAGCCACAAGCGCGCACAGCCACAGCGCGAGGAGGGTCCGTCTCCAGAGCAACCAGAAGCAGCTCTCCCACGAGGCCATGGTCCCGGCGCGAGAGAGAACAGTCGTCGTTAGTCGTTGTTCAGTCCCTCTTTGATGAGTTTTAAGTCGCAGTATTGCTAGTTAACAGGTCCTACAAAAGCTGCTGTAAACTATTCCGTAACAGAAATGCGGTTTTCAACAGGGCATTTGCATTCTGGAAAAGAGCTCCTTTCCAGATTGACAGTCAGAGCCGCATTGCAAAGTGACCCTCCATAAGTGTCGGTGAGTTGTCTTCACTCATACGCGAGCGTATAAGACCACAGCAGCTGCCCGCTTCAAGTTTTTACTCCGGTGACACGTTTCTTTAACGTTACACACGGTTCTCTGTTATCAGTAGCGACAGTAACGTAAACGTAAACCAGGAGAGCGCACGTCTCATTTGTTGCCTAATTAGTAACCTTGAACGTGCACTTTACGTCTCCAGCACTGTCAGCAAAGTGGGTCTACAACACACACGCTTCAGTAAATATTTTACTACTAACATGTTCAGTGTTCCTCCTCTCATGACAGCGCCTAATGAAATGCATTTTTTATTTACCCTGAGAAAGTTGAAAACTATGAAACAACAAAATGTTAACTGAGCCTGAAGTTCCCCGCACTTGACAGACTCCTTCAGCAGTAGCTCCGAGCAGTGTTGTGGCTGACAGCGTTGTTCTATCTTGTGACCTCTTGTAAAAAAAAAAAAAAAAAAAAAGGAGTTAAAAACTATATAACGTTTCTCCCCGCTTTATATCCAGTTTTTCCCGTTTTCCTGGAGGAAATCTTCTCGGAAGCCGGTACTTGCCTATCTGCTCTCAGTCCTGTCCCGAGCCAGCAGCTCACGGGTGTTCTCTCCCAGCCGGGGCAGGACAGAGTGCTCTCCTGACCGTCGTGTTTCGGTACCCAACGTGGAGGAGTCAGCGTCAAGTGCAACACGACGGAGACGACGTGTTCCTGTCCTGACTTTCAAAATAAAATGTACGGCTTGTTGTCAATCGCCGTGATAAAAATAAACATTAAGGGACATTCACAAAATCTCAACAGAAAGTTGATTTTTTGCCATACAAACCCTAACAATTTACATATTTGCACCACGAAATATTGTTACTAGTTTTTTCTTAAACTGAAATGTAAATATGTCTATGGCTTTTATTCTGAGTTGAAACCATTTCCGCTGCGTCACGTCTTTCAGTGGCTAACTTGGTTTCTTAAGAATTAACAATATTCTTAACAACGGGATGGATGGAGGTGGAAATGGGGAGTGAGCAAAATAAAGAACCCGACCCTCCGCCTTTAGGAAGGTAATAGAAAACATCACACACACACACGCTCTCTGAATGTAAAAGGAAAGGACCGATAAGATATGAGATTTAAAACCACCCTTTGTGTGATAAGGTGACTTATTATTCATTAACAATATGGGAATGTTGTTACCGTAAGTTTCCTTGACGCACGCACACACAAGCACATTTATACAACTACACAACTGCACATAGTTGTTAGACTTTTGCAAGACCATCTGTTCTATGTAAGTTCCCGAAATTCCATTTTTTCATGTTACATGCAAGGTTAACTGCATAGTCTAAAACTTGGTGGTTGTCAACATGAGCCCAGGTGAGAAGGAAGGAAGTGTCACCACTGCAGATTGATAGGACAGCAGAGAGTGATTCTAGTTATTTGCTCCCACTCTGTGTGATGGAGACTGTGGAGAGACATGACTGTGTAGATCCTTATCAGTATAGGTTATAGTCTACTGAACATACACAATGGTCACTAAACTCCCTCCCTAAACCACTTCTCCTCAAAGTACATGTAGTAAGTTCTAATGGTTCTCAGCTATTTGTACAAATAAAAACTAAGAATTTTTTAAGCAGCACTTGGAAGGGAGGCAAAAAACAGCAGTGGACTTGACACCTTGGAAATTCCCATTTAAATCCAGCTGTATAGCTTGTAGCCACTTTGACTGACAGGTCACAGTAAACTGCTCACCAAATAAAAGCTCTATTTTATCATCCAGGTTTTTACACTTTGCCATGATGAGGATCAACATCTGCTGTGTGAGTCATTCTGTTCAGTGGTCTTTCTATCCAGGTGAGCAGTCTGTGACAGGTAGGATCAAGCCCCAGAGGCTAACATCATTCAACCCCTGCCCACACACCAGTGATCTCACATGTTGTAGCATAAATCAACCAAATATGGGGAAATACTGTGTCACAGCCTCATCTTGATATACAGTGTTTTTTGAAAACTTCATTGGGCTATTTTCTTAAGTTAGCTAAAGCTACAGTATGTAACTTTGTAATACTTTTTTACTAAATATGTCCCTATACTAATTTTAATGTAGAAGGGTGCTGCCAAAGGCTTCTGTAACTTAGTGAACAGTTCTCCCAGTAGTCCAGAATATTCACTTCTAGTAGTTTAGAGTGAGGTTCACCTTTTCTGGCTTTTCATCCATCCTTCCATTAACTAACCGCCTGTCCTCTTAAGGGTCCCGGGGGTGCTAGAGCCTATTCCAGCTGTCATTAGGCGAGAGGCAGGGAACAACCTGGAGAGGTCGCCAGTCTATCACAGGACGGGCAAACATTAACACTCACATTCACACCTATGGGCATATAATTTTAGATTCACCAGTTAACCTAGCATGCATATCTATGGACAGTGGGAGGAAGCCAGAGCACCCAAACACCAAACACCACACAGAATGGCACCCGGCCGACCCGTAGATTCCCTTCTAATCATTCAGAGAAATTAATTGATTTCTGTTTGATTACTAAATTATGGCTCATTCTCATTTATTCCGATTTCATGTAGACTACCTAAAGTGCTGGGCAGAGCGTGTGAGAGTAGCAGAGCAGGTTGTAGCAGAGCAGGGAGAGGAAGGCGCAGATTGATTTCAAGTCTCATGCTAGCGCAGAGTGTAGCATAATTGCATAATGTAGGGGGAACCAGTTATCATAACACTGCCAACATTTAGATCTATGCAAGAATACTTTGTTACTCATAACACAAAAGCCCCGTGTGTGTGTGTGAGATAAAGAGAGAAAGAAAGGCCACCTGCATGCCCAGCCAGTAAACTTGCTGATGGATAAAGCATGCACAGTGTCATAACCTGCAGGTGGGTCCAATAAACACACATGGATCTGTATTAGAGTCAAACAAGTGGCTTGATCTCAGGTTTGTATAGTGACAATATCATCTCCAATATCAAAAACCTAAAAATAATCACTTAGACACGACAGCAGATTCAGGGATTTTAGTCACGTAAACCAGAAGTTAACACACAGTTTTGAGAAGAGTTTTTTTTGTTTTGTTTTGTTTTTTTACTACTCTGAATGTCACAGTCCAGTCCAGTATGGGACTAAGAATTGCACAATTTGCAATACAAATTTAGGATTTCATGTTTTATGCAAACTTGTTGATCAAGATGCCAGGAGAGATACAATTCAAATGTTGCCCATAACAGAGTCATTCCTCCAGACTTTGGTTTAGATTTTCATTCTTGTTACAACCAGAAGAAATTACTATAAATACAATCTGGAGGATAAGATGCTTACATTTGACTTGTGACACCTTGTTCCACTTGATTTTTAATGTGCTTCTTCCCTCTGTTGGTGAAAGTAGTGACATGCAGCCATAACCCAAGTGATGTGCAGTGCAATAGTATGGACCAATTACGTGCCAGTAAAACTATTTCTATAAAACTACATTAATAAGTGTTAATGAATGTTAGCCCAGAATGAGTGTGCAATCTCCAGTGCTGAGTATAATCTTATTCAATAATTTAACACTGATACTGGATTAACAGATGTAAGAAATATTTAGAGCTTTTTGTCTGTTGGCACTTCCTCTTCATGTGGAATGTAATTTGCATGTTTTCTTATCATGAAGTATAAAGCTGATTTCCACAGCTTTCATCGCTTGCTTTTGTCTTGCTGCCACATAAACTGTATTTTCTCAAGGCAAGATCATTTCTACAGGAACTCAGTAACTAACAAAGGTAGGCTACATTTTGATTGTCATTAGTTCAGAACCACCTAATTTAACTATCTGTACTGATGCTGATATTAGACCTGAGGGAATATTTGCTTTTTATATAGTTAAGTGTATGAAAATGATTTGTGTAAACATAGTTTGTGTTTGTCTGGTTTTGTTTGTACTTCCCTGTGTGTCTGTTTGTAAGGCATGAATACATCACACACTATTAAAGTCATATTTAATTTTTTTGCCTGTGTTAATCTAAAAGGCAGTACGTCCTTGTTTATTTTAAGTCTGACACATGGTAGAGCAGCTGTATTGTTGTTTTCATGTGATCTATACTAACTTGTTATAGTTACTAATCTTGATGTGTCTGTTTTTATTCTTTTACATGCTTCTACCTATTTTACACCAGTTTTGGGTGTGGTCAGCTGTGTGCCACATTAGATTAGTTCATTGCCTTGATTATCTTGTATATAAACTGACTTGATGTTCTAATAAAGGCACAAGTGTTTGGTCTAAATGGATCCTCTTCACTTTACAGGATGAAGTGGTGGCTCCTCTGGTGGCTTTTTGTGTCTCATAACATCACCTATTCGCATCCAGATCCACTTGTGGTTCCAAGTTTAGTTAGTAATATATATCAAGCCGTTGCAAATTCAATTCAGTGTCAGTGTGCAGGTCAGTGTACAAATAAATATGTAAAAGAAAAACAGATGAGGCACTTAAATTTAATATATATATTTATATATAGCATGTGTATAGATTAAAAATGAATAACTCTTAAATGTATTCTACAGACGACTTCACATGTATGAAAGATGTAAACAACATTTTGACTGTTGGCGGGATCCTTAAATCTATCAAGTAAACATTTTAATTATATATCAAATAATACTTTTCTATTTAGATTTTATGTTGAATGAGCAGTGAGAAAGTGTGTTTGTGTGACTAATTTTTAAAATACATCAGACAAATGTAAAAGCCAGGGCATATGAACAGTTTTCAGAGGATCAAGGTTGAAATCATGTTTAAAGTTAAGACAAAATATGCTTTATTTTTATTTGTTTTAAGGAAAATAATTGTAATTTGGAATGACAATGTTATTACTTGTCCTGTTTGCCAGGATTCTGGTAGCAGCTCAAGTCACACCTGTAGTGCCCGTCACTGGCCTTAAAATTTATGCCAGTGACACTGAGGTAAGGATATGTTTTTGTAAACTCAAGTCAGAATACCAGTGTTTTTCTTTTTCCATTAGATTTTTAGCCCAGATGTTCTATGCTTTTAAATGGGGACCATGTGTTTTGGCACGAGAAAGAACTGCAAACAAAAGGACAAAATTAAACCATAATTTAATTCAATTCAGTTTATATAGCACCAAACCACAACAAAAGTAATTTCAAGGTTTAAGACCTTACATAAAATAACCATATAAAGAATTATACAGAAAACCCAACAGTCCCACTTGAGCAGCACTGGGCAACAGTGGAGAGGAAAAACTCCCTTTAATGGAACAAACCACCAGCAGAAATAGGCTCAGGGTGGGCGTCCATCTGCCTCGACCGGTTGGTGTGAGTGGAGAGAAAATTACTTACAATTTACAAAAAATTGCAATTTTTAAATTCAGTGACAAAACATTTGGCCTCTATTTAACGTGACAGGGCTCATGATGGCCGATATTTATTATCCTAATTATTTAAAATAATATCTTAAATACTGACTGGATGGGTTCAAATTTAGTGCAGACATTAGTCATAAAGTTCCCAGAATCTACTGACTCAGGCAACACCTCAGTGAGGTTGAGTTTTGGTGAACATGGTGAAACATGGCTTAAAACAGCAAGTTAGAATTGTCAGTTATCTCTTGTCGTGTGTTTGCCAATATTAGCATTTAGCTCAATTAATGAGTCATGTGTTTATCCCTCCTACACGTCTATAAGGAGTTTGTAGTAACATAATGTGGCAAGGCAGCGTTGCTTACGGAAAATCTTACTAAATGTTTGAAGCATAAGTCACATCAAAATCACCTAACAATGACGCCATCAGCAAATTCAAATTTCTTTCCCGACTGTTGATGTAAGGTGCAATAGCTGTATGAGTTTCATGATTCTCTTACATGCTGTGTTTCTGTTGTTGTTCTTGGCACCGTGTCTCTGATATAGGCAAAGTCACATTATGTCACCAACAGCAGAGTGACTGTTGAACTGCCAAGAGAGTTGGATGCTGGACCAACCAACCCAATCGTGTTCTGCATGCTTACCTGGCCTCAAACAAATGGGGTCAGAGACTAAACTTCTTTATATGAAATGAGAATCTAAAGTTCTATTAAATACTATAGATAAATGCTGTACTGTACATTCTACATCGCTCCTAGTTTTGCATCTTTTAGACCTGGAGTACTTTTAGGGAATATTGTTTCGTTTTAGTTTAATGCTTTTACCTTATTTAGCCTTGTTTCAATTGGCTTAGTTTCTCCCATCACTAGAGATACAGTGACACTCTCTTCTAAGCCTGTATTGTTATCTGGCCTCCTGTTCAAAATGTTGTACGTATGCTCCTGACCACTGAAAATTCAGTTTACTGCACAGCAAAATACAACTCAAGGTAGCTGATGCTAAACTCCCAGCTTAAACTATTTACCTAAACCATTTATTATTAAGTTAGTGACATGTTCGTGCAATGGTTATACCATCACTCTTCTGTGTACTCCAGATATCTCACACCACACAAAACCCTGCTTCTCACCGAGTGATGAACCTTAGTAAAACAAAACCTTAACAAAGCAACAGTCAAAGATGATGGTGATGATAGATGATTTAATTCTTAGTGAAACTGTACTGTTTGACAGTAAATGACAAACTAATTGACTGAATGTTATCTGTCCTGTAGACCATATGGGGAGCACCAGGTGTAATATATGAGAACAGACTGGTCGGCCTGAGTGTGAGTGGCAAGAATGTTTCAGGACTACAGGAGCGTGTCAACATCACCAT
>JAUMHL010000018.1:26088450-26105792 GCA_032362345.1 Sandelia bainsii | reverse complement strand
ATGTTATGAAATCTACTTTTCTTTCACAAACATGGTCATTTCTATGTGTGTCCAAACTTTTGACTGGTAGTGTATATACTGTATATATATATATATATATATAAATAGAGAGAGAGAGAGAGAGAGAGAGAGAGAGAGAGAGAGAGAGAGAGAGAGGTCCACCCCATTTGTCTGATATGTGTCTGATGTCCTCAGCATGATCAATAATGTAGTCAGAAGGAACAAACTGACATTAAATCCGATTCTAACAAATCTGTTTGTACAAATGGTTCCTGCTGCAGTATGGAAAGACTGATGATCCATAGCATCATAAAAACAACCCAGTTTGAGCGTGAAAGCTCCATAAACTACAACCTGGAGTTTTTGTCTGTAAATGTGTTCAACATCAGTGAGGCTGAGCTCAGCTCCACAGGAACCACATCCAGGATCCAGAAAGAAGTACCACAGGTATACGAGCTGTAATGATATTATATGATTAACTTTGCTGATTTTGTTAGTGTTTTGAGTGCGAGCTAAGCTTGAGTCTAGCTTGATCATTATCTTCATATATCCATTCTTCTTAGCTGCTGCCTCAAAATGCTTCATTTGTACCCAAGACTTGGTTGCCTGTACATGCACTGCGCTCCATCCCAAGGCAGGAGAGGATTATAAGTTTGGTCAGCTATCTGCAGCCCAGCCACTTCGAAGTATGTCTTTCTTTCTATTTTCTCATCCAACCAGACACTCTCACATTTCCAGCTACAATTTACATGAGCAATTCATCTTGGTTTATTCTTGGTCATGACTCCTTAGTGATTAAGGATTGTGAACTAAGAACTAATCGCATTATATGCATTCTGGCTGCTCTGTGTTTCCTGCTACTAGTTTGAGCAGGAAGAGATCTCATCAATGGTTGTGAGGATAGAACTACTCGGGGAACGACGCCTTGTTAATCTCACAACATCGGTCAAGATGATTTTTGGAGTCGATACACACAGAGACATGGATGTAAGTGTGTTTGTGTGAGCACCCTTTAGTTGTCCAGCAAACCCCCCAGAATTAGAATATGACAACCACATTTATATGAATGTGTGGCTGCACTGCACTTCTTCAAATAAGACATATTATCCTTTGCTTGTGTTTCAAGTTGTCATTAAATTGTGAGATTGTTCCATTGGACATTAGTAGTAGTAGTAGTAAGTATTTTATCACAGCATACTGGTACTTGAGTGTCTTGTCATTTGTATAAGTATGCTTCTTTGACTGTGCAGCAATTAACAATTGTTAACTTCAAGGTTGCTCTATTTTTATTTATTATATATTTTTTGCATTTCACAGAATGATACAAGGCTACAGTGTCACTATCTTGATGAACAAGGTAGGTGAAGTGTTTGCTTAACACTGTTAATTTCTCATCTTATGATCAAATATTTTGAAAACAGTGTAATACATTAAATTTATTTCACATTTAGCTAGAATTGGTTATATATTTTGTATAGAAAGAGGCCCCAAGAGGTTTAAACAAAAAAGTTTAAGTGACATGTGTTACATTATATTCCCAGACTGGCTCTGGAAAACTGATGGTTGTGAAACTGACAGCACTACCCTCCAAAACCAAAGCAGCATCATTTGCCTTTGCAACCATGCAACACCCTTTGCTGTCTTATTGGTGAGCAGACAAACATGATTGTACTTCTTCCTAATGATATTTTAACTTCTAATTATAGTTCATAAGTTAATAATAAGTCAAGCCTTTATCTATATTATTATTATTATATTAATATAATCTACATTTTTCACTTTTATTCAGTAGAATAGTGCTGTCAGCACGGTATTGTCTCATATTATCTCTAGATGTCTGTCAAAGAAAAAAGAAACTGTAAATTACTTAACCACTGCCCCATCTTATCTGCAGATAAGAGGACCGATTGCAGAAGTCCACTGGAAAATATTGTCATACATCAGTTATATAGGTTGTGGTCTGTCTGCTTTCTTCACTGCTATGTCGGTTGTGATGTATGTCTTCAGTAGGTAGGTAGATACAGTATGTATATGTTTGCATAGTATTTCTTTATGACCGGCTGCATATGTTGGGCCATTGTGATGCAGCAGAATTAATTTGGGACAAATCAGACTCCCTGATGGTGCTGCATGATAGAAATTAATGTAACTATCTAAAGTGTCCTAAAACGTCTGCATAGTGATGTATATGAAAATTCAATTAGCATTTTAGTGTGAATGATAGGATCCAACTGTTTGGGTTATTTTACATGAGTGATTTTTGTGTTGCTTTTTTCTCTTTTCACTGGTTGAAGTAACATTAGTTAAAAGCTAACAACAGTCTATGGGCGGTTTGACTGCTGTGACTCAGATCTGATCAAACCATGCCCACACAGTCCAAAAGATCATTGTTCATCATTTGCAGCCAGTTTGCATTCATCTTTACTAAGTTATCATCCTCTCTTCACCTCTTTTCTGCATGTAACTGTTTAGTTCTTGTTAGTCCCACCTGTTGATCAGTGGCCATTTATAAGAATATGTATCAAGTATTCAATGTTTTGGGTTTTTAATACGTGATTCCACAGTTACTTACTAAAACATGCTACAACCACAGTCCTTCCTGCTTATCTTGTGTGTTCCTGTGAACTTGTCAAATGTCCCTCTATGCGCTGTTCTCCTTTCTCAGACACCACAGTAAGGATTGCTCACTTTCTATTCATGTATCTCTGAGCGGGGCCTTGTTTCTACTCAATTCGACCTTCCTGCTGACAGAGTGGGGGGCCACAGCGGAGCCAGACTGGGTGTGTGTATTTATCGCAGCCCTCATGCATTACTCCTTGCTCTGCTGTTTTACCTGGATGGCTATTGAGACACTTCACCTGTATCTACTGCTGATAAAGGTGTTTAACACCTACTACAAATACTACCTGGTTAAACTGTCTCTTGCTGGATGGGGTGAGTGTTGTAAGAGCACCTTCTGCCTACTGTAGATGCTGTGTCAGTGTCTGATGACTAGCATGACGACACCAGGTCAATGTGGTTAAAGTAGAGTACAGACAGGAAATACCCGGAATATGTTTCTGTTTTAGAAATACTAAAAAACAATATGATGAAACGTACTGAGCTTCTCTTTCACAGAAACGGGC
Organism: Sandelia bainsii; assembly: GCA_032362345.1. Taxonomy (NCBI): domain Eukaryota; kingdom Metazoa; phylum Chordata; class Actinopteri; order Anabantiformes; family Anabantidae; genus Sandelia; species Sandelia bainsii. Next base: position 26,102,667 of record JAUMHL010000018.1, on the reverse strand, counting down.
TAGAAAATAACTACAACGTGCTATATTGTACGTGGAGTTGTTTATCTCTGCCTCGTTTTTGAGTAAAAAAACTAAGCCTTTGCATAACTACCAGTTTTCAGATGGATGTTTAAAGTCATCAAGCACCATTGTAGTATCATTTGAAATAATTTAAAATGATGACATATTGTGTATGCTTTGTACTGTGTATGAAAAGTCAACCAGGAGCAGACTGTGTCGTTAACGTGTACAATGTTTGACTCTCAGGGATCCCTGGTGTTATTGTGGCAGTATTTTTGGGAGTGAAGGATGTCAAACAGTTTTATGGAGCTACAACAATGACCATGGCCGATACTAACCAGACTAATGCTATGTGAGTACTTTTTCACATAGCTTTGGCAACATTATAAACCTGATCTGTCTTGAGGATCAGAATCAGAAATACATTTATTGCTAATTCACATACAATGCATTGGTCTTGATGATGTGGTGCAGAAGCAGTAGTAATATACAGAATAAGACAAACACCAAATGGTGAAGGAGCAGGTCAGACTTGAATCAATGATGCTAGAGTAAAGAGCACTATTATTGCCTCTGGCAGTTGAACCTCTTTAGCTGCAGCAGAAAAGTACATCTTCCATCTCAAACATTTCATTTGAACTGCAACCTGTTTTGGCCACACCAGGTCAGGTGGTCGGTCTACCACCTACAGTGCAGGTTTGAATTCATAGAGAAATTGTCTCTACCATATATAAGCTGTATACTCAGAGTATCTGTATTCTTTGTGGTGTTGGGAAACAATATTCTGACTGTCTTTCTGTTACCTGCTTGTCCCACAGCTGCTGGATCACAGATGACTCTTTCTTCTACTCTTTGAACCTGGTGTATTTCACCATTATATTCATATTCAACTCTGGCATATTGATGGCAGTGACCTCTAGCATATGTAAAATGAAACAAGTGTACAGGAGCAACTCCAAGCCTGGAGCAGCTACTGAGGGAAACACTTGGAGGGACCCAGAGAAGTTCAGAGCGTCCTGCAGGAGTGGCCTCACTGTGCTGGGTCTTACCTGCCTGATGGGGACCACCTGGGGCCTGGCCTTCTTGGGCTCAGGATATGTCAACTACCCCGTGCTCTACCTTTTCTGCATCTTCAACTCCACACAAGGTCTGCTGTCAGTGTGTGTTTTTAGTCTTTGTAGTGTTTGATTTAAAAGCCATCAGAGAAAAACAGTTTGCATGCTGACAAATTTAGAATTACATGGATCTCATGCTTTTTTTTTTTTTAAATCAGCTCATAACTTAACACGTGTGTCTCTTTATCAAGGTTTTTTTATCTTCCTGTGGATCTGTCTGTTGGCCCAGAAGCAGAGGAAGAGACATATGGAGAATAGGATGACATCATCTCCCGTGAAGAGTTCAGAAATCAAAACTGAGTAGTTCCCTTTTCCTGTCTGGATGATAAAGCTGACATGTAGTGTCTGCATACTGAGCCTGATTGCTCACCAGCTCATGTAACAACAGCAACTATAAGCTTTTAAAACATTTACTTTCTGTAACCTGCCCTGAAAGTAAAGTTTTTTTCTTCCACTAGCCTGCCAGAATTTTGTACATGTTTTTTTTTTGTTTGTTAAAGTTTTCATGTGTGTGTCTGGATAAACCTGTCATCTGATTAATCTTCTGACTATGTTCAGGGCTCACAGAGGAAACCTCAAACCACAGCTGGTGGTGAACTTTTCACATGTTTTATTGTGCATTTTCTGTGAACACCATTTTAACTACTAATAATTTGAGGGTCATCAAACCAAAGGAATTGTTCACTAGAAACAATCAATGCCTGTCAGCAGACGTCAGTGTCACTATGACTGCATGACTGTTGCCACAACTACTGTATGTCATGACCTTAAAAGGGAATTTACTCCACATAAATAACATGTAAAATTACTCATCCAAAAAAATCCATTAGCTGTCCTTACTTACATAAATGAGTTACATTTGAGCAGTTAGCAACATCATGTAAAAACAAGCACAGTACAACAAAAGAAGCAATGACATTATTGGACCAGTGGGAGACAGGAAGTAGTGCCTCATCTAGACAAATCAGATCTGACATCTCAAGTAGCAGTTACTGTGAGTAACAGCTCACAGTAGTAGAGTATAGTAGTATAGTGCAGTATTGGTCACCAAACCATAACTAAAGGGAATGTGAATGAAATGGAAAGTCATGTTTAGCGGCTGTTTAAAGTGCTTATGCTACACGAGTAATAGTTACTTGGTCTCAAACTGTTGGTTTTAACAGCATGGTTTTAACAAGTAAACCTGATGCTGAGTAAATAAACATACCTTAGAAATTCAAAGGTTTGGGAAAATTCACATTAGTTAGCCCAACTAAAAGAAATGTGTTGTTTAGAATACACACAGGATGTGGTTATTTGGAATAGTAATTCTAAGTAGTCTGTACTACATCAAGAGTATATCTGAAGTAAATTGTCAAGCTATTCAAACTCAGCTGTAAGTGTTACTTGTTTTGTTTTAAATAAATTGGTTTGCAGGGTATTTTTAAGGTTAACTAATTAGAATTTACTGTCTAACTGATAGTAGTAAAATATATTAGGAGCAGAATATCCCGTGCTGTAATTTATCCTATAATTTTATGGAAATAAATCTCTTTAATAGTCTTGTTTCTTCTTTGACAGATCTTTTCATATTAACTTTGACTTAGTCTGTCCTTTCTTCAAACTGTTCAAAGATCAGATCCTATGTGCCAAAGTACGTCACTTAATTCACTTCTTCTGCAGCCACTGCTGTCTCAGCTATCTGTAACATCTCATATGTACCACTGTACCATATATATACTGTACTATGTATAGAAAGTACCACTGCAGCTTCCTGTTGTCCTTTGCATCAAGGTTATTAAGTCATGTTCACTTACAAAGCGCCTGCTCTCATAGCACCCACCTACTTGAATGGCCTCTTCCAGGTTTATGAGCCTTCTCGTTCAATTCAAGTTCATTTATAGAGTGTAATAGCACAAATCCAGGCGCTCTACAGTCTGAACAGTATATGACACCCACTGCAAAGTCTCCCCCAAAACTTCTTTATAGAAAAAAAAGAAGAAAAGAAAAGAAGAAAAAAAAAGTTCAGAGAACTCGCGAATACTTGGCACCTCCGATTAAAGCCCCCATCAGTTCATCCCAGGCACATCTCAACATCAAGCTTACAGAGAGAGCTGTGCTCAGAGTGTTACAATGATGATTTACTATTCCAAGATTAAAAAGGACATTAGACTATGAGAATTCTGTACTTTGGTCTGACAAGTCTAAATCTGAGATCTTGGTGCTGAGCATAAACATGATTCAATATTAATCTACAGTGTGGACTATCTGTTAGGTTTCTTTATCTTCCTGTGGATCTGTCCATCTGCCCAGACACAGATAGGGAGCTGGGGGGGACAGGAAGACGTCAGCTCCTCTGATGACTAATGGACTCAAATTCGTAGCCGCCGGTGATCTCCCGTCATATAAATACAGCCACATATAACCACAGCAACGTTGGACACCAGAAGTGTCATTTAAGTATAACTTGAATAGAACTTATACAAGAACTTACACATAATCAGGAAATGGAGAGTTTCATTTCTCTAAAAGCTTAATATTAAGACCATTATTTCTTTTTCTTGCATACATGTAAAACATATTAACGCATGCGAGGTAACATTTTTAAACTTACAGTTTTCTCTAGGCTGCATCTATACAACATTTGAGATTTAGGAATAGTAACATATTTGCTGTCATTAGTTTTTATGATCAACCAGGCTGTTCCAGTGATAACTCTTTGAAATAAAATAAATGACACATCCACATTGATACTACTAATCATCTCTGAACGCACAATATTTCCACATTCCTTAGAAAATTAACACCATTTGAAAGAACTGGATCAACGTAGACCACTTCCTGTCCACCCCCCCCACCCCACACACTCCATTACCATGTGATGTAGATGTGAAACTCCCTGATCTCATCATGAAGCAAACTTCACACTCACATTCACACAGACCAACGGTGTGCATGCGACATATGTGTGTGTGTGAGAAACAGTGATGATGTGGATTATTCTTTCTCTCATGACTGTCTGCTGGTTTTCTACCACCCAAACTGCTGGTGAGTTGAGTTTCTGTATTACATGTATTTGTTGTGTTCTTGTGAGATAAATATCATTTTAGCTGTTAATATACTGTAGTAATATAACTTGTGGATCATCAAAGAAAAAGGAAGGTCACACACAGTTAGGAACTCTTACCCAAGCAGTTGTGCAACACTTAAAACTCACAGTTTCTTCAAATGCTTTGTGATCAACAGAAAATGTTGCCTCTCATGATTCTCTGCAGTGATACTTATCACTAATAAGTTTTATTTTATTCAGCTGTCAGTTTTGTATCCACACGTACGTGACTTTTTTATTTTCTGTTTCAGACACTATCAACTGTGATCAGGTCCCCACCAACTGTCACAAAAAGGGCATTTCCTGGACCAGGTAACTCACACAGTTGGTGCCAAACTGATAGATCTAGATCTTATGCTCCTTGTGTGGTAATTCATCTTTCTCATATGTTAATGAAGACATTTGGTCATCTGCTGTCACTATGCCAACGAATGATGGTTTTACTTGCCACACTGTTGTTGTCAAGAACACATTTTCATCTCCGGATTGTCAGCCTTTTAGAGAATAAATGCACATCACAGCAGTTCTCTTTATACTGCAGCATTTTGAAATAGCCAAAGAGGTGCACAGCTCTGAGTGACAACAATGTACAATAATCTTTTATTTCAAAAAATGTCACTTAGTGTTACAGGATGTTCTTCTACTTAGAAATTGAATTTGTGTGTGAAATGTGTGTTGGTAGGTGTTATGAGACCAGAATTGTGAACTGTACACAAGGACGCTATATTAATTCACGCTTTCGTCGGTGGAGGAACTCCATCCAACAATCGGTGAGGTCATGTTTTGGGTAACTGGTTTCCAGCTCTTGTCTCACTTTGTTCTCAGTTGGTTTTTGGCAGTAAAACGACTGTGTTTTTTTGAAGTTGTATGTATTTTGCAAAATATAAAGAACGAAAGAGCAAAACAGATAAAAAAACAGAAACAGAATCATTCACGTACATGTAGTAGAGTTCAAGACCTTATACTTCCCACTAGAATTTAAGTACAGTATAAACAATAACAATCATCCTCAATAAACTTTATTCTTTTTTAGTGACTTCATATGAACAAATCTGCTTTCCTTAATGTACTATACAATATATACAGTTGGTGTAGCTATTTTTTGCATATATTTGTGTGTGCTTATGGCTTTTAGGCTGAAGTGAGAGTTGGCTTTGGACACCATGTTCACATCTCATCGTCAGCTCTCCAGATGAGCAGAAGAGATGTGACTGAGCAGGAAGTGATGGTGGTGGCCTCTGTGATTGACAGCACACACTTTAGGGTCAGTAGCTGTGAAGGTACAAAATTTGAACCACGTGAGACAAGTTAATCTCTTATTAAATTACTTTATTAGTTCAGTGCTACAAATAGATGTGTAGCTAAAGAGAAGTTGGTGAATTTTTTTTTTTGATTTATTGCAAAAGTAGCTGAAATTCACAAGAGCCATAATCTTTTATGGATGCTGACTTCTACTTTAAGTTACCTCCCTCTGTGTGACTACACACTTTCCTCTGATGCTGTTTTGCATTAATTTTAATGAACTCTGTGCACTCATATTCAGACTTTTTGTACCATGAACATAGAGGAGTTGTGGTAGTTCTTCTGCGTGTTTTACTGTTTTTTTTTCATATTACGTAACCCCACCATTAATGTTACATGTTTATTCTGCCATCTGTGTTTGTCATTACAGCTGGCACTCCCTCACACTCCAAGACAGGGAAGGATAAGACTCATAAACAGGCAACCTGCCCGTGTGGACGGCGTTGTTTTGGAAGAGTCAGTCCTGGCAGTGAAGGCAGGGAACAACTCTGTCAAAAATCTCGCACACTGCATTAATTTAACCTTTCAACACAACAATGAGGTAAAAGACAAACCTAGCTGTGCTCACATTACACACGGAATACCTCATGTTTTCCTCTGATCATGATCTGCTTTTGAATATTGTTTCAGGTGGAAAACGGGACTTGTGTGTTTTGGCATGAGTCAGATCCAGACAATGGAACAGGTGGGTTACATACAGTTAAGCTCCTAATAGTTTTGTTCTGTAATGTAAAAAAACAAACTCAGATTTACACGTTATGTGTGTTCTTCAGGTTACTGGAGCTCAGAGGGCTGTAATACCAGTGACAATGGAACTGCATTTATTTGCAGCTGCAACCATCTCAGCTTCTTTGCTGTACTTGTGGTAAAACTCCCTACAGAACATTTTCTTGCACAGCGTAACTACATGATTGAGGTTGAGGTTGAGCAGCAGACTAGCAGAGCAGCAGCAGCATCTCCGGTGCTCACCGTCGCTTCTTTCATGTCATCACATGCGTTTTATGAGAAAGAGATTTATGTTTTTTGCTGGGGCACATCCCCCCCAGTATTGATCCACAGTGCCACAGTAAAATATCACGTTCAGTTTTAACTCCTATATTTAATGTACGAGTCCTTCAGATGTGCAGAATAGGAATGCATTTTTTTTCTATCCATAACGTCAAAGAATGCAGTTTAATCCACTTCACATAATCTACACCTTGCAGCCTGTGTCAGCATGTATGTGACCATGCATGGTGGTGCAGGGGCTAAGAGGAGCAGAGTGCAGGAGGAGGAGGGATGAACCACCTTTATCACTCTGCCTCTGCCCCATTTTTTTCAAATGAAATGACAGTTTAATCAGGAGAGAAAGTTCAAAGAAAAGTCAGAAGATGCTTAAATGACAGTGTGAAAGAAATCTACGGCTATTTGATTCCATTGAGACGTCATCATTTTTATAAAGGGATGTCAAGACATGAACAGTACAGGAATTATCTCCCGATGGAGTCCAGACACTGGTGATGGAGGAGTTGAGGAGGTGCTGGCTGAAGATGTGGATGTTTAAGGATACTTTGGATGCTGGAGGTGGCGAATGTGTTGGAGTAGTGGTGCATTGATCCAACACTGCAATGAGGGAAAACAAACTGGACAGTCATATCATCTGTAAAAGATATATCTGCCTGTAGTTTTTCATTTCTCAATCTAAGGGAGAGAGAGAGAAAGTGTGTTTAAACTAGTGTCTTCCTCATTGAACTACAGCTTAATTTGATGATTACAGTACATTCATTTTTCTGTTTGTAGCTGTGCAAGTATAAAAGTTTAAATTGTTATAACATTATTTCACAATTATTTCACCTTTCCTTCTGTGTGTTCGTTTTGAGTTTTCATTGCATTTTTTTTGTTTTGTTCCAGAACCCAGTATTGACAGTGGATGAGAGTAATTCTATAAAACTTAGCTATATAACCTACATCGGATCAGCGCTCTCCGTCTTTCTCACAGTCATCACCCTGATCGTCTATATATGTCTACAGTGAGTGATCAAGTATCTACAATGTTACATTTAAACATTTTATCTCAAGGAGCAGAAAGTTAAACCACAGGGCTGATTTATTTCAATGACCTATAACATATATCTTTATATATGTTCTTGTTAACTGGTATTTCTTTACCTGTATGCACTGTTTTCTTTTTTCTATGGTTGCAAGTTGGTGTGAAGAGAAAACCACAGCCCAGCACAACTATAGATATGTCTAAGTATTATATCAAAACTGTTTGCTCAGAGTCAGGAAATGTATGTAGTCAGTGTGGTCCAGTCAGTCTACACAGAGTGAACAAGAAACTACTAAAACAATAGCTAATACTGTAACATTAAAAGTGTATGGGTAGAAAAAATATGATCTGTGCCGATGATATATTAAAATATGTGGTAGCCAGATGTATTACTGTATCTGCTAAACAATCAGGATCCTCTGTATACTGCTTGTCTTTCAGACGCCGAAGTCCAGAGAAGGCCATCGGCGTGCATATGCAGCTAACAGGGGCGCTGCTCTGCCTCCACCTCGGTTTCCTCATGTCCAGCTTCTGGGCGTGGCTGCTGGAGGAGAAAGAGGAGGACTGGGTGTGCCGGGCACTGGGTCTGTTCTTACACTGGTCCCTGCTGGCCTCCATCAGCTGGATGGCTCTGGAGGGATTCCACCTCTACCTGCTCCTCGTCCGTGTCTTCAACATCTACGTCAGGAGATACCTGCTCAAACTCAGCTTGGTGGGATGGGGTGAGTGGAGTCGGTGGACTACTGGGACAATGTTTCTGGCAGATGTTTGAGACGTAGGAACAGTGGCAATCCTACATTCAGGAGGGGCCCCAGGCAAAGAAGCCCATCAAGGCCCCTCTCCCATTTAAGGTAGTGGTGGTGCACTGTATAGTGCCTTTATGAGAGGTTTAAAACGAGGAAGCGTTGTCCTACACCCCGCTCTAGTTTCGCCCCATTACAGTAAAGACAATTTACAAATCTAACATATAATACTGTGATTTCAAAAGACTTACCTATAGAGAAGATGCATGATTGATTGTCCATGACGCATGGTGGATACAGTCAAAAACTCTGGCAACTTGTGAGCTACATGCATGGCTGTTGTTGTTGCTGTGTTCACTGCTGCTGGTTGACATGTAATTACCCTGATGAAGCAGGATGTCAATGACCAATCAGTACCTTTTAGGTCCGTTTTAACACAGAGAGGAAAACATTTGTTTTTTCTTCTAGCGTTTGAAGGCAGGCAGTAACACAATGCTGCTGCAGGAAAAAACAGATATCCAGACTGTGCCATTTACTGGCTAGATGCCTTCATAACACAAGTAACAAAGTTTATAATAACAAGAAAATACATAAAATGGGCCACATAAAATGAGGGGGCGGGCCAGATTTGGCCTGCAGGCCTTGAGTTTGGCACCTGTGACTGGCAGGTACCCGTGGATTTTTTTTACCACAAGCATTGGTTTGTGTAGTAATATATTAATAATATTAATAATAATAAAGTAATATGTGTATCTCATGTTGTAGCACATACACAAAGACAGGAGTGTGACGATGACGTCAGGATTGTCTGACAGACACTGTGTCACTGAAAATAGTGACCTGCTTAATCCGGAAACAAGCTGATAAGAGCAATGAGAGTGAAGTGTGGGTGCTAATGCAGTGTAAAACCAGCTTATTAAAAGAAGAGGGAAACAAGAGGTGAGCAGAGAGTGTAGACAAAACACAAAACTCTTTGAAATTGAATTTTTTATCTTTTAACAAACACAAATACTAATATACAATATAAAGATAGAAATAAATAATAAACCAATAAATGGTTCTTAACTCCCCCAAACCCCAACAAGTATCAAACATTATCCTTTCACTTCTCACGGCTCTGATAGTTTACAACACACACATGTACATGTAATATCATAACATTAAGAATTCATAATAGAATTGTAACTGAATGCTCTTCTTCCTGCAGGTTTTCCTACACTGGTTGCAACAATTTGTGGAATTGTAGGTGTTTATGGCAAATTCAGTCTGGATGGTAACCACAACAACACACACGCCGCGACGTAAGTAAATAGCATTTGTTGCTAAAAATATAAATACTCAACCACACAGGAGGTTTGGATTCTCTGCATAATTGCCAACCCTGTCTCCTAAAAATTACGTTCCTATACGTTTTGATACAGGACACAATTGTGACCCGATTCCGTTTTCTGTTAACATAATGATCATATGTTCACAGTTGACGTAAATGACAAGTCATAAATGCGTTGATACTGAACGTATCAATGTTTTCTGTCTGCTAAAATATCCGATGTCACATTTCAACATCTAGACATGTGAGTGTAGCGACACTATAGTGTTTTTTCTGGTTGGGATCAGGCATCACAGCAGTGGGTTAAGGTCAGGGACTGTGAGCTGGTTAATAGACAAAACATTTTAGGAGACATGGTTGTAATTGCAGCTGTTGATACACACAAGTGTTTCATACATGTATGCACACATGCCTACATACTTTCTTTGTAATTCATAGGTAACTGTGGAATATTCTCATTCACTTTTGTTTGGATTTTTATTAACCCACAGGTGCTGGATGCACACACAGTTCCCACAGAGACTTGTAGTCAGCTACATCACCACTGTGGCCTTTCCGTTCCTAGTGGTACTGTGCAATTCCTGCATGCTGGGGTTGGTGGTGTTCAAGCTGTGGGGGCTAAGAAGAGATCGTGGAGGCAGCAGTAGCTGGAAACAAATAAACAAAGAGAAAGGGACTAGGTTATGGAAGGACTGTGCCACTGTGGTGGGCCTCAGCTGTGTGCTGGGGTTACCCTGGGCTTTAGCAGCAACCACCTACGTCTCCCTCCCTGGAATTTACATATTCACAATATTAAACTCCCTGCAGGGTCAGTGTGTGCATGGTCTTTAACACAGCACGTCTCTGGAGTTTTATGATCTTCTTGAAGAATTCACTGCCTCTCTTTTCTCTTGCAGGTGTATTTGTATTCCTGTGGTCCATGGCTCTGACTTGCAAACCTCGAGATGGCAATAACTCCTCAGTCAGAGACCCTTCCACTCAGAAAATGATGACGACAAGTTTCAATAATTGATATTCACAACTTAAACAGACCTATATTAGGTATTTACTTGACTTTGGACAGAGGCAAGTGACACCCCATAAAAATTCTGAATGGTTTTAATGGGGTGACATGTGGTAAAATACTAAATAAGAAACAAATAAAGCAGCATAGTACACTAGTTGTAAAAGATGATATAGTTTATATAAAAAATGGTAGCTCTGATGTTTTATTTAAAAAATTCCACTTACCCTTAATATTATTTTTTCTTTATGACAAACTTTTCATTTTCTTTTACTGGCAGAAATAGGCTTCCATATTTTCAGAGGTTACAGTTAGTCAGAGTGGCCAGAGATTTTCTTTCTCTCGCTGCTATTGACTCCAGTCATATGCAGTAGAATTATAACTATTTGTTTGTTTGTTTTTTCATATTGCTGCTTCTTCTAGTGTATTACAGTTATAATGGCACTTGGTTTTATCAAATATGTGAAAATCTTTCTCTTATCTGAAAGAGGGAGCAGGAAAAAGTTAATGTGCCATGATGAGAAAGATGATGTGTTTAAAGCTGACTATAAAACAATTACACTCTGTATTCAGCTTCTTTGTTTCTCCTAATGACTTTAAAAGCTTTAAAAGTTCAACACATACTTGTTACATTTGAAACGTACCCTCAGAAACACTGCTGTGACCCTGAAGTCCTCAACAAAAGCTTTCATTGAACAGTATGGAGGAAAAGAATTAAGTTCACCATAGGCTGCACTTTTTGACGCAGAGGTGTTACAAAAGAGTCAAAAGGGACTGATTCAATCAGTTTGATTAACAACAGAGATCCTGAGAGGGGCGGAATTGTCACCATTATCATTAAAACAGGGACTGAAGAATGGGTGGAGTTTGTCAGTGAAGGAGCAGCCAGTAAAGGAGTAGATCATATCTGCAGTGTCAGCATCGAAGAAGGAGACCAGACCTTCCTCGTAGTCCACAAACACTCCCACCTTCTGAGGTCGCCGTTTCACAGAGAGAACAACATCGGGGTCTGAGAGAGCCACATACTCGTTCCCGTTCCTCAGCTGCAGAGTCCAGTAGCCGGCCTCCGGGCTAGATGTGATTTGTCCTTTCCTGTTTGCCGACTTGCTGGCCACTCCTAAATCCCACTTAGTTTTCCCTTTGACCTCGACCTCGTAGTAGAATCTTCCAGAAGAGAAACTCTCCTTACTCAACACAATCACACAGAATGAAAACCTCTCCGGGTTGTCTGGGAGATTCTTCTCTACGTCGCTGTGATTTACTTGTTTCCCATCATTGGACAGGATGAGTTTAGGATGCGCTGTGTCCGGGTTGAGAGTCACGTCCACCACGTACCTCTGCGCCCTCTTCAACTCAGCCTCAAGCAGATTCTCCATTCGTTTGCTGAGCGTCTCCTTCAGCTGAGCCGCAGCTCTGGCCACAGTCCCCTCATACGATGGCTGCCGGAGGCTGACTTTTGTCCAGTCTTTGGTGGGTGGAAAGGTGTTCAAGGATGAGAAGCTTTGGAGGAGATGGAGGTCATCATTCGACTGCAAGAGCTGCTTCACCTCAGAGCGTCTCTTCGTCAGCTTTGACATCTCTTGATCCAGCTCTTTGATTAACTCCTCAGCTTGTTTCGCTGCAGTCCTCTGTTTCTGTTTGATGTGCTCGGCGACCTCCGCCAGGTTTGTCTCAACAACTTGCTTAAGATCACTGAAGACACGCGCACCATCTGCTGCCTCTTTGTCTGCAGCTTCCTCGCTGAGCTTTGCTGTCTGACTGAGCTCCTGGATCTTCAGCTGCCTCTCCTCGATCATCTGCTCAAATTGACCCTCTGCCCTCCCCAGCTCAGTCTTCTTTCCCTCACATTCTTCTTTCAGAGGAACAACCTCATGACGCTCGTGTCCGGACTCGTTACAAAGCTGACACAGACACACCTGGTCAGTCCTGCAGAACAGCTCCATGACTTCATTGTGCTTTGTGCATATCCAGCCTTCCAGATTGTCCAGAGGGCCAATGAGCTTGTGTCTTTTCAGTCCTGGCACGGTCTGATGTCTCTCCAGGTGAGCTTCACAGTATGAGGCCAAACACACCAAGCAGGACTTGAGGGCCTTCAGCTTGATCCCAGCGCAGACGTCACAGGGAACCTCACCTGGTTTGGAAACTTCTGGGCTTTGCTTTGCAGTCGCCTGTCTGAACTGAGCAGCCATCTCCGATATAAAAATATTCACATGCAGCTCAGTGATTATGTCAAAAAGCTTTTTACACACAGGACACTTGCATTTTCTGTTGATTCTCCAGTTCTCAGTGATGCAGTTTTTACAGAAAGTGTGTCCGCACGGTATGGTGACGGGAGTGCTGAACACGTCCAGACAGATGGGGCACAGAAAGTGCTCTTCAGACAGCAGACAGGTCACAGCTGACATGTTGAACACACTAAAAAAGGAATAAAGATGTGAAATAACATCAGAACAGAATTCCTGAACAAAATACTTAAAAATATGAACATTGGATTATGAGAGTATTAGTTAAAGCTCTTTAGAATGATAGTTATGCAGAAATTTGAACTATCATTCAGAAATTGAAATTTGCTATATGCTATAGAGTACGTATGGCTTTTTTTTTTACTAAATAAATGTTGTACGTACCTGGATATGTCTGCACTGTTATTCTAGTGAAATGTTGGAAGAACCAAGCTTCACATTGTCTTTGTAGAAGAGACTTCTTCTGTTGACTGCAGGCCAGCTGTCACTACACAAAACCACTAATGACACGGGGGTGGGGGGGACTCCACCTCCTAAGTTTAAACTGGTGCTGTGACTACCCCCACAGAACCCATTGTTTTTTATTTTTAGCCTTCTCTTTTCAGTGATCAGGCCTAAGGGTACTGAAGCCCATTCACAGAATGAGCATACAACATGATAAAATCACTGGAGCTGTTCAGCAAGACCGACCGGACGTGTGTATGTCCCTTAACACAGAGCACAAATACACATTACAGTCATTAAGGCATCTGAAAGGAGATAGCTAATAATAAAAGTGTGTGGCTGTAAATTTAAGTTTCAATATTTTACCAAGTCTCTAAAACTTTACTCCTACTGCAAGTATGAGCAGGAGATGTAAACAAGTAGCAAGAGAGATTTTGAGATGAGTTAATTTATCATATCAGTTACTTGTGTCTTCTTATATTCTTACGTGATCCATAATATGTTATCTGAAATAAGCATGTCTAGATTTACTGAATTCATTTACCTATAGTTGTTGAGGTGAATCACTATAGCAGTCAAAAGCCACACTGAACTGTAACAAATTTAGTTTAATTACATGTTTGTAATAAAGATCCTCTTCATTCACATTGTTGGGACAGCTGCTGGGACCTGATGCCATGTGTGGTCCTCAGAGTTTTGTTTGTATGTTGTGTGTGGGTGAAAATAAACAGCTAGATTTTTACATTCATGTTGATCATTTTTGACAATTAATATTAGAGATTGGTTTCCTTTACTTCCTAATTAACCTTGTTGGATTACGTGCTCTAATTCTACTTTGTGAGTCGGTCAGGAGCTGCCTGACAGGCACTCAGAAGTACTGTAGGCTACTAGATGGGGTGGAGGGTGGGGTATCCACCTCA
>JAUMHL010000018.1:26072518-26088350 GCA_032362345.1 Sandelia bainsii | reverse complement strand
CAGCTATGGGCAATTTAGAAGGCACCACTTAACCTAACGTGCATGTCTTTGGAGGGTGGGAGGAAGTCGGAGTACCCAGAGAAAACCCACACAGACACGGGGAGAACATACAAAGTCACACAGAAAGACACCCGGCCGACTGGTGGATTCGATCCTGTGAAACAACGGCGCTATCTACCAAACGTTAAAAGTGAAAGTTAAAATATTACTAGAATAAGTAATGGATGCACAATTTATTCCAGTTTATAATGCATTAATGTGCAACGTTCTGGACAGTTGTGGCTGTTGGCCAATGTGTTTACATCCTGCGGGTCTATGGTCACATTCGTCTGCCTGTTTAACGTGTGGGTGGGGAGTCTGAAGTTTTTTTTTCTACCACCTATTCTGATTTTTTTTCTACCACTTCGTCTGAATTTTTTTTTCTACCACTTATTTCACCTAAATATTTTTTTCTACCACATGACCCCTAGGGGGCTCCGTAGTCAGGGACAAAAAGGTTGGGAAACGCTTCTTTTGACGTTTGTGGTACCCGGAAATAAAAGCGGAGTGAGCCCTCCTCTTTTTGCTGCTGCGTGCCAGACAGAAAGACAACATGGATCCAAACACCACGATTCTGCGGGTCAAGAGAAAAAGGGGCACCGATCCCGCTGATGCTTTGTTGCTGGCCTGCAAACGTATCCGGCCGGAAACGTCGCAGAGCTCGGGCGAAACGGTGCCGGAGCCAAATGAAGCCGAGGTGGAAAACTCTGTGTTCAAACTCGTGGCGACAGTAGCGACACAGGTGAGAGGCCCGCTGCTAGTCACAGACGCCGAGCTGGCTAACGTCAACGAAACCTGCCGCCTTAAACATTAGGTGTTTCCAGCAAAAAAAACGATTGGCTTGTCCGTAGTTTAACTACTTAAAGTGGAGGTTGTTGTTGGAAAGCAACGTGTATTGTTTGCTAGTTGTTGTTAGCATGACGCACAGGCTAACATAGTTAGCCAACATTAGCATTAGCTATCGTTAGCTCATTTCGTGGTAGCGTAGCTGTGACGTGTTTACAGGCCTGAAAAATGATGCGACTTCATCCTAAATAAAAACGGGTTGTTTTAATATTATTGTGAACTGAAATTCTTACTGTCAGATATTTGAAGTCGCATATCAATTACATAATTATATTAGCTCGCCTGGTAAACATACATTACATACACTCAACTTGGTAGTTAATTAGTGAGGCTTTGTTTTACTCAGAGATAATATATACACAATTTAATATATACCAATTTATACCAATTAAAAAACCCATCACAAACAAAAACAGTGCGTAGTTGAGTTTCTTCCAACTTTCAGGTGTCAGAATTTAAGGCAAAATATCTCATTTACATCTCAGATCCCTGTAAATTCTCACTTTTATGTCATCACCAGGATGCTCCTGTTCAGACGCAGGTTCGCCAGGCTTTGGCTCGGCCTCGCATGGCCCACGCACTGCGCCCCTCTGCTGCCAGTTCCCAGCGGATCATTGGGGATCTGCGGAGCACAAAGTGGAGCACCCGAAGGGAAGAGCGATACAGAATACTCTCCAGCCACCGCACAGGGTTGTCCAGTCCAGCTGGGCAGCAAAACTCCCAGACAGATGCCTCAGAAGATGTAGAGAAAACTGGGAAAGAGGAGGAGAAATGCTGGGGTCTCGGGGAAATCCAGGTGGTTGATCTGTTACATGAGAATCTAGAGGACCAGGACAAGTCTTCTGGGAAGGTAAAGTTGTTATTGTAGCTAACAAGAGATGCATATGATTTGTATGCTTGATTGTTTTGTTTTTTTAATGCAATGACACATTTTTAGAGAGCATGGGAAGAAAAACACTTTTTTACATTGAGGAAAACAAGCCAGGTGCCCTTGAAGCAGGAACACAGGTTCCAAATGGTTAAAGGTGCCCTAGAGTTTTATTAAACTAATAAACACTTTACACCTATAGATGGTCAAATACTTTTAAAAGCTTAGTAGAATAACGTAAAACCTCTGTAGCCTTTAATCATTCAAACCCTAAGTTATTTTATTTAACTCTGCATGAAAACACACAGCCATCGCTAGAGTGGAAAGGGTTCATATTAGCAAAACCCATGCAGTCTGAGTCAGACATTGCTGTGACTTTCACTTTCTGCCCAGTAACCAGAATTTCCTTCTTTTTTTTTTTAAACCTACGTAATATAAAAGAACCCTGTAGTAAATCTTTATCGTAGTTCTATCAGAACAGTGTTTATTTTATTGTGTAAATTTGTAGGCTGTAGTGATTTTTTTACTAGGCTGTTATATAGAATGCCTTTATAATGTGTCTTTAAACTACAGTTTATCTAACATATTTGGATCTCTTTGTATACAACATTAGATGAGTATTGTACAGTTGCCTGCAGCCTTTATTCAATCTTGAAACCAGTTGTCTACATAATAATCTTTGCATTTTAATACCTTGTGGATGTAGCATATGGAATACGTTTAGCTGACGATGTTCAAAACAGATGTTACTATCAAATCTCTATGGCAAATAAGTTGTTTCAGCATGTTTAATATTCAAAATAAATAAGTGAGTAGCCTTTGAACTTTTCTGTGAGGTCAAACCACCGTTTTCAAGACATGTAGCATTGCAGTGAGACATTAATACACACATCACACTGCTGCTTCTAATAGTTGGCGTAGGTGACTGTGACGATGAGGAAGAGGAATGTGAAACAGCAATTATAATACATGAGGATTATTTACTCAGATCAGCACTTACTGGATAGTTACATTTTTAGTTTGATGTAAGACTAAAGGGAAAAAAATGGATTAATGATCTTACACAGAGCAAAACAAGATAAAAACAAATGTGTTTACATTTTTTGGTGGAAGTGAACTTCTCGATGTAGCAGCCTTAAAAAAAAAAAAAACTGGTGCGCAAAGGCAGTGTTTAGGGCCATGGTCACTGTTTTTCTTCCATAATGCAGCCAATTAACCAGTTGTCACTGTTAACGTGGGTCTGAGTACTGATTAATTGATTCTCTTGCTCTGTTTATCTGAAGACGCTGCCCTCGGATCCAGAAGTGATCCTGTGTAACAACATGAAGATGCTGCGCGAACATCTGAGCATATCTGGCCAAAGACTGGGGGAAGAACACAGGGAGCAGGACGACGACTACGTCTATGATCTCTACTACCAGGAAACGGTCACACCAGGGTGGATCCAGGACATCCTGTCTGTCAGGACCTACGCCGATGAGGGAGAACTGGTGTGTGTGTGGATGGATGGACGGACAGATGAATGAGTGCTGAAATCGGAGTGAGTGAATGAAGACATGGGTGAACTGGAGTAGATCTTGAAAACCATTGAAGTTATTTGTCTCCTCATAAGTAGATTAGAGACGTCCAGCTGGTCTGGATTATATTCCAGGGTTTTGCCTACATGTAAATTTAGCTCCTTCTGTGTAGCTTTACAATGAAGAAGGTTAGACATCCTGATAAGTGTGTGGTGTTGATTGTAGGTGCCTGACCTTGTGGTTCATGAAGAGGAGGTGTATGAAGATGAGGATGATGAAAATGAGGAAGGCAACTGGAGGAATGACTACCCTGATGAGGAAAGTGACACAGATAGCGACAGAGAGGAGCGATATGGTGGTATGTATCTGTTAACATTAACTGTGTACAATCTAACATCAAGTGTGTAGATGTATGTTGTGGGGTTGCTGCTGTGCTGTTTTCAGTTCTGGTCTATTGACAGATATTCTTTTACACTTAACTGAATTATTTTACTGTTCATTACTGGGGAAAACACGTATGTGGCGACCATAATGAGAGCCGAGGAATTTATCAGAAAAGTATTTATGTGCGATTCTTTTTCAAGTTCTTATTTGAGTGAACTTTATCTTTATATTTACCGACTGGTTAGACATTACAGTTCACTGAATTATCAATAAGCATCAGCATGTAATGGATGTGAGTGTTTGTAATAGTAATTTTACTGCCTACACATTTCCACATGCTGATCACTAAGCGCAGCCCTTCCTGTCACTGACTGGCTGATTTTTCTGTCTCGTGTTTACAGGCTACTGGGAGGAAGAGCACTCATACAGCCGGAGGAGCTGGGAGCGCTTCCAGAAGGATGTTCTCCACGAGCTGGGCCACCACGGTGAAGGTGACGATGAGAATAATGATGGAGACAAATATGATTCTGACTGATCTACCTGTTAACCCACACCTGTTAGTGGATCTTCCCAAATGCCCTCTCCAAAAATAACACTGTACTCAGTAGATCTCTGTGTAGGTGAGAGTGCAGGAAAACAGAATGGAACGGAATATAGAAACAAAAAAAACCATCTTAAAGTGTAGCAATTTATGTAGGTGTAGCACTCATCAGGTTATTGTTTATCATTTTATAACTGCAGTTTAGCAGTTTTGTCCTACAAATGCCGTGTTCTGTTTATCACCAGTAACACAGTCTAGTTTTTTTGTTTTATGTGCCAAAGTTTTAAAATGGCACCACCTGTGGGCTGCATCCATCAGTGGACATCAAATCAAATTAAAGTCCATCCATTGTCTCTTTACTACACAGACTTTGAAACAGTAGGTGCTATTTCCAGAAGGGTCCAGCGTGTGTGTTTTTGTTTTTTTCTTCTTGTGATGGAGTGAATTTGCGTGCAGGTGTTTGTTCTAAGTGGATGTGTGTTAGAAATGTTGCACATTAGTGAGATTATACCTCGTATGCTTTGTGCCGTTAACACTTCTGTTAGTGAGACATGTCTTTCCGTGTGTGGTTGCAGTTTAGCATGTTTGCATTTTGTGCATGGTAATGCGTGAGTGTGTGTGTGGTAGTTTTTGCATAATGAGTTGTGGATATGAGGGTCTGGCTCAGAAATTCACTTGAAGTTCTGATTGTTTCTTTTGAATGGCTGTTGAATCAACCTGTTTCTGTAAATATGTAGATGTGTATAAAAGGAAGTCTTTAAAAATAAAAGCATCTGAGTGTAAATTTTATTTTTTCTGCGTGATAAACACACAAACTGGTTCATTTTAAGAATTTACTGATTGACCATGACAAGAATTACTTGAAAGAAATGAAAAGTCAGACTGAGAAGGTTCATTTATGCACCAGGTTTGAAGCTGGTTAGCACCTGTTTTCCTGAGGCATAGCAGTGTTTAATGAAGTAGGTCAGCAGTAGCAGGTGTGACAGGTGAATGTAGACATTCAGTCCCAACTTGTCCAAAATCCTCCAAGTGATTCATAGTGTTTTAGGCTTAAGAATAAAATCTTAAAATAAACTTTTCAGTTGGAAACTTTCCCTTGTGCAGGTTTTAGAAGCTCTGTTGTCATACTGTGAGGATCAGTTTTTCATTGACATTAGTATGGTGTGTTGTATATAAAAACAGAAAACAAGTTATTTCACATCAGCAATTATGTAGCGACTTGGATTGCATTACTGCACATTAAAGTTCAGCTTCATGTTACGGGTTCAGAATTATAATTATGATCGTCCCATTCCTAGAAACCTAGAGGTGCTATTCAAGATGGATGTAGATTAAATAAGATGCGGTATGATTAAGTTTGCTTTGAGACCATTTAGAGCAGCAGATGTAAGAATATCCCACAACTGGACTTAAAGATGGAGTCACTAATACCCTAAATGGGGAAAAAAAAAAGTTAAAATGCAAAAGGAAAAACGGACAAAGACACATAGCCGCAGACAGATGTTTTCTTACCTTTTTCATTCAGGAAGTCAACATGATCATGTATAATGCTTAAGTCTTAGGTGTGATTACGCACATTCTCACATACACAAAACTTTTCAGTTAAATGAGTTAAATCCATTTAAAATAAAGAAATTATTGCATCACTTTCAGGTCCCTGTGGTCACCTGCAAAGTCTCACAGGCACATGCTATTTAAATGGCATTTATACAGTTTATATTAATTGCTTATATAATAGAGGTAATTAAATAATGTGATGAACTGTCCATAATGTGCAATATAACAGTACTATCTCTGCTTGAATGTCCTTAATGTCCAGGATAAATCTGCAAGTGAACCATGTGCATCTGTGGCAGCATTTTCAGTGTTGTAAACAGGTCAGTGAAGTCTGAGCTTCAGCGCAGTGTACAGTACAAAACAAAGACTCCTTTTTTTTTTCACAGCAGAATCCTTGGTCCGATCCCCCTGGTGACTGTCAGTCGTGAGGATGCAGAGACTCCTGGGTAACGTTTTGAAGTCTGTGGGATGCTATTCATTTTTGTCTGTCTCTGTCAGTACACAGAAGCAGGTGTACTGGGTGAAGTAAGTCAAAGAACCTGTAGTGAGAGACGACAACACGTCAGCTGAGTGTACACAAACAGAAGTGACAAGTGTGCTCGTTTGCTGCCTTGTGGTGAACTCACGCAGTAAGTTGGTGATGACAGGTGGTCGCTTGGACTCTGGTAAATACACGCCCAGGAAGTAGACAGGGACGCCTGACAGGGCGATGGCAATGCCAATCAGAGAGTTGAGCGTGTCGCTGTAGAGAGGCACTGCCACCAGGAAAACAGCACAGAGGCAAAATATCACCGGGTACAATAAAGTCAGCTGCAGAGGGAGAAATCAGTAAGGAGAGCATGAGCTAAAAAAAAACAACAGAGAACTTTGTACTGTTTTAGTTCAGTTGAAAATGTCTTGGAAATATATTTATCTATATGTGAGGCAAACAAAGACAAATCTAATGCTCCCAGTATGTTGATACGACCAACAAAGAGCAAGGATCTGCTGAGCAATAAATGTCCAAAGTAAATGAGTGGATGTAACACCTCCGTGATGGGATCTCACAGGTGTGTTTAACTGATCTTACCTTGAGAGGTCTGGGCCTGTCCGGCTCCTTCCAGCGAAGGTAGATCTGTCCAGCGATGGACAGCCCCATGAAGAACCAGTAGCTGAAGCTGTAGTAGTTGATGAGTTGAAAGACATCTTCCACGGTGAGGTAGATCAGTGACATGATACACTGGACAATGGACAGAGGGGAGGAAAAAGTTTATTTAATTTTTTTGTTTAAGTTTTCTCCAGATCAAGAGCACCTTCAGTGAAGGTAAATGTACGTTTATCTGTGTCAAAGTCATCAATCAAGAGAAGACTTCACCAGAGTAAATACAGAGTTTACTACTAGATTTCACTGATGAACTTAATTGTACTTTATAACAATAAGCAAATGTATAGTTTGACACCTGCAACACAATGTCTTTCTAAAATCCCAATACACACATCTGTGGGACACCGATGCAGCCCAAACCTTCACAAATATTCAAGTCAACCATGCCTTGAACATCCCTCTACCATCACTGACTGGCTTTTGCACCTTTCACTGAGAACAGTCTGGTCTTTTTCATCTTTGTCATGAACCAGTCATTTTTCCCCCCAAAAACAAGCTAAAACGTGGACTCCTATGACCGCAAAACCTGTATCCTCTGTGTTTCAGTTCATCTGACATGAGCTCACGGCCAGAGAACTTGGCAGCATTTCTGCACAGAGTTGATGTATTGCTTCCTCTTTGCATAGCAGAGTTTGCATATCTGGATGCAGCAGTGGACTGTGTTAAGTGACAATGGTTTTCCAGTAGTAGTCTCGACTCCACATCCTTCGTGGTAGCTTGACTGTTTCTCATGCAGTGCTGCCTGAGGGCTCAATGGTCACACACATTCAGCAGTGTTTTTTCTCCTTGGCCTTTGCGCACTGAGAGTCCCTGAATCTTTTCACAATCATGTACTGTAGATGGTGAAAGACCTACATTCTTTCTGAACTGACATTTCTGTCACGAACTTTGGCACAAAGTGTTGAACTATAGCCCATCTTGGCTTGCTAAGACTTTTATAACCATCGTGATACCTTCCTTTGTTACATACTAACTTTGGAATCATGCAGACCATTATTCATTCACTATTTTATACTTTTCTCTACAGTCAGTCTCTAAATTTACTTGTATGTACAAAATACAATTAACTGTATCAGTGAAAACACTTTCACAGTGAAAATCTTTTCTGTGCACTTCTGTCACATAAATGACGTTCAAGCAAATTAATAAAGTACAGATATTATTGCATTTTAGAAAAAGTCCCAACTATTGGAAATGGGGTTTGTACATGTACTGTAAAAGATCCATTTTCATACATTGAAGATCAGAGCAGGGATCGGAGTGAATCTTTCTATGTGGATCATAGACAGAGCATCAGGAAGATGACCCTCACGAGAGCCCACGAAAAACAACCTGGACAGAACACACGTGAATTAGAATGCACCATGCAAACTAAAATGCATTTGCAAGTCAGAATAAATAAATATCATAAAATAACTCCTGCAGATGTTTGCAGTGTTGTAAACTCAGTATATGTGTGTGTGTGTGTGTGTGTTCTACCTGGATGCGGCTATAATGGAGGCGTTGAGGCCTCCGTAGCAGGACAGAGCCACAGCAATAGGAATGGTCCAGCTCATCACACCGAGAGTGTGATCTGCAAATGTCTGAACCAGACACAGACTGTGATTCAGCAACTGCAGTTTCAGCTCACACACATAAACACACATCATCAACTATATGTTCTGAGGTGCTGTTAGCTTACTCACCACTGCCACAGCATCACTGGCCAGTATAGAAGTAACATCCAGAACAGCATAGTAGGCCACATTGGTGAGAATGTAGATGATGGTGACAATGGGCATAGAGATGCCGATGGCCAGGGGCAGGTTCCTGGAACAACAGGAGTTTGGATCATAACCATTTAAATGTGTTGACTGACATTGCTCATACCTCTCTTAATGAAAAGGAAACAGAAAAGTTACCTTTCTGGGTTTTTTATCTCCTCAGTAACAAAGTTGAGGGTGTCCCAGCCGGAGTAGGAGAAGAGGGCGGAGTAGAGCGCCAGTGCAATGTTACCAGGATCCGTAGATGATCCCTGAAAGGATGATTCAAAGTTGGTTGTGTAACCTATGGCGGAGGCACAATTAAGGAATCAGTTGGTGCAATATTCCATCGTTGGCTGCTGAGATTTCACAAATACTAGAAATGCAATCTGGTCTGTACTGTTTAAGCTGGTTTTCAATTAAATTGAAAAACAAACAAATCTGTTAGGGGAAAAAAATTAAAAAATATATAATAAGCTGGTTGCATAAGTGTGCACACCCTTAAACTAATATTTTGCTGACGCACCATTTGATTTAATTACAGCATTCAGTCTTCTTGGGTACACACCCGACATCAATTACAGAGACTCTGATTAACCCCAAATAAAGTTCAGCTGTCCAAGTAGTATTTTCCTGAAGCAGTTGTCGTTCCAAGATATAATGTTGAATTTGGGAAAAGAACTTCAGATTACTTGAGTGTGTATGCAGTAGAATTGTGTGCAATATTACTGGCATTAACGTGGGCTGAAGATGGAAGAGATGGAAAAGTGCTCATCTGTAGTGATTCACTATCAGCAATGTCAAGTATTAAAACAGGTACAGC
The DNA here is from genome assembly GCA_032362345.1 of Sandelia bainsii. NCBI lineage: Eukaryota > Metazoa > Chordata > Actinopteri > Anabantiformes > Anabantidae > Sandelia > Sandelia bainsii. Next base: position 26,078,889 of record JAUMHL010000018.1, on the reverse strand, counting down.
TAAAAATCATCAGGAGCTCATTTATGAAATATTTCTAACTCATCTACGATTATGTATGCAGAGGAAAACAATAGTCATTATCTGGGTACCAGCACATATAGGAATATCTGGTAATGAAAGAGCAGACAGAAAAGCAAAGGAGGCGTGAAAGTGTGGATGTGAGGATAGGATTATCAAAATCTGAAGGCAAAAGTCTAGTATGGAAGGAAACACTAAAACAATGGCAACTACAATGGGACAGCGAGACAAAAGGACGACATCTATATAACATACAAAATACAGTACAGGTTACAAGAAGCAGAGCGAGCAATAGGAAAGAAGAAATCATTCTGAGCAGGATAAGACATGGTACCTTTTTATCATGGGAAAACATCCAGATGGTTTGTGCAATTGGTGTAATACTAAAGAAACAATAGAACATGTTATTATGGAATGTGAGAAGTATGATAATGAAAGGAGATTATTATTCACTCAATTGCAGAGAACTGGACAACCAAATATAAAGATATTTTATGTCAATTAACCTCAGTCAAAGGGAAGGAAAAGATTTTTAATTTTTTAAAAACAATTGGTGTTTTTACAAAACTTTAAAGTCTCTTTAAGGCGATGTTGATGGGAAATTAATCCAGAAGGAGGCAGTAGTGCAACGGACTGGTTGCAAACTGCCATTAAAATCCAAAGAAGAAGAAGAAGTATTTTTCCTGACATCTACTCAGTTGCCTACTACAACAAAAGCCATGGTTCACAGAGAGCTTACACCAGATTAAAGGGATCTCATTGTTAAAAGGTATCAGTCAGGAGAAGGGTACAAAAAAAGTTCCACAGCATTGGATATACCATAGAACACAGTGAAGACAGTCGTCATCATAAAGTGGAGAAAATATGGGACAACAGTGACGTTGCCAAGACCTGGCCGTTCATCCATAATTGATGAAAAGACTAGACGAAAACTGGTCAGGGAGGCTGCCAAGAGACCTACAGCAACACTGAAGGAACTGCAGGAATTTTTTACAAGTACTGGTTGTGTACTACACGTGACAACGATCTCCCGTATTCTCCATACGTCTCGACTATGGGGCAAGGTTGCAAGACGGAAGCCTTTTCTTACAAAAAAACAACAAAAAAACATCCAGGCCCGGTTACATTTTGCACAAAAATATATCAAGTCTCCCAAAACCAGGTGGGAAAATGTATTATAGTCAGATGAGACCAAAGTTGAACTTTTTGGCCACAATTCCAAAAGGTATGTTTGGCACAAAAATAACCCTTCACATCACCAAAAGAACACCATATCCACTGTGAAGCACGGTGGTAGTAGTATCATGCTTTGGGGATGCTTTTCTTCAGCTGGAACTGGGGCTTTAGTCAAGGTTGAAAGAATTATGAACAGCTCTAAATGCCAGTAACTTTTGGCCCAAAATCTTCAGGCATCTGCTAGAAAGCTGAAGATGAAGAGGAGTTTCACTTTTCAACATGACAATGATCCCAAACATACATCCAAATCAACAAAAGAATGGCTTCATCAGATGAAAATTGAAGTTTTGGAATGGCCCAGAAAGCTGAGACCTAAATCCAATAGAAAATCTGTGGGGTGACCTAAAGAGGGCTGTGCACAAGAGATGCACTCGCAATCTGACAGATTTGGAGCACTTTTGCAAGGAAGAGTCAGAAAATATTGCCAAGTCAAGATGTGCAATGCTGATAGACTCCTACCCAAAAAGACTGAATGCTGTAATTAAATCAAAAGGTGCTTCAACAAAGTATTAGTTCAAGGGTGTGCACACTTATGCAACCAGATTACTGTATGTTTTTCTTTTTTTTTATATTTTTTCCCCTAACAAATTTGTTTGTTTTTCAATTGAATTGTACAGGTTATAGGTCACATTAAAGGTGGGAAAAGTTTTGAAATGATTTTTCTGTGGTCTCATTTTTTTACAGCACAAAAACCTGGTATTTTAACAATGGTGTGTACACATTTTATATCCACTGTATACAGCAAAGAATGGCCACTCACCCTGGCACAACTTGACGATGCCAGTGATGATGATCACGATGAGGGCTGCCACCTTAGCGTAGGTGAAAATGTCCTGCACACGCGTGCCCCACTTTACATAGGCAGAGTTGATGAATGTCAGTAAGCCTGGGGAGAGAGAGGAAAGTTTCATAGACGTTCCTGGATTTGTGTCACCTTGTGAAGGAAGAAGAAGACACAAGCAGACAGCAGTGGGTCAAAGTAAATCACATGTACTTACATACACAAGCTGCAGCAATGAGCCTTGATGCTGCATATGGTGGTTCACATGTTGGGAAAAGTGGCTGCACCAGGTAGTTTGCAAACGTAATGGCTATGACTGCCTGGCTAGTTGGCTCAATAATCAACAAAGATGTCCACAGACGAATAAATGCAATGAAGCCACCAAATGACTCCAGGATGTATGCATAGGATGCTCCTGATTTGGTGATGGTGGTGCCCAGTTCAGCATAGCAGAGGGCCCCCACCACAGAAAAAAGTCCCCCAATGACCCAGATGACTAGCGACAGTCCGTAGGAGGCGCTGTAGATTAGCACACCCTTTGGGGAGACGAAGATGCCAGAGCCGATCATGTTCCCCACGATCAGGCTGACTCCATTGAGCAGCGAGATCTCCTTCTTAAGCTGCATGCTCTCTTTGGGCGGCTCTAAGACACACGAAGAGTGGCCCGCACTTCCGTTCATCTTCTTGGATTTTTCACAGTCGGCCATGGTTCCTGTTGTCACAGGGGCTGAACCAGAAGGAACAGAGGACCGGCTTTGTTCTTATCTGGCAACCTCTGGAACAACCTGTCAAACAGATTCAGATGTGTTAAAATTGGTGTCATATTTATTTTGTCTGTGTCCGCCACCACCATGGATTTGATAGGCAACAATCAATGAGTGCTAAAAGAATAAACTGTCAGCTTTGATTTAATGGCTTGGTCGAAAATATTGGATGAGCTGTGTAAGAACTACGGACATTTTCATTCATAGACTCGGCTGTTCCATGGCCAGGTGTGTGTTACTACTTTGTTGGTTATTTGACAAGCAGCAGATAAGTGTGTAATTTGCATTTGTATCTGTTGTTAACCATGAATGTGAAGAGATGTCACTGCCAGTGTAGCCAGCCATCACTGGGCATCATTAGTCAAAACAAGTCCATCAGAGAAAAAGCAAAAATATTAGGTGTTGCCAAATTAATTATTTGGTTAATCCTTAAAAAGAAATAATGCACTTTAAATCCATTGTGGTGAGGAACAGAGGCAAAATAAGTAGATAAATAAGACGTTTGTCACAGTCCAAATACAATAAATGTGGATCTGGCTGTCACAGACATCACTCTGGTAAAAGACAAGCTGTGACCTGAGCTCAGTAGGCAGGAAACAAGATAGACTATTTGTGATGAACAGATGACAGTGGAAACATTAACTGCAGAGGCATCGAGGGGAAGAAGCTGGACTATTTTCTTTAAGGTGACACAGTTACTCAGCAGGGGCTCGTATCTATGATCTAAACCAAACGGCAAACAAGAAGCTCAGGCTGTTGACAATAAAACGAGACTGAAAGGTCAGTTATCACAACGGTCTTGGTGCCTGTGTGTTGTGTCTGCACGCATGTACGGTGCATGCTTCAGTTCAAACATCTCACATCTGTTCCCCGTGCGCCACCTGTTTATCTGCTGATAATAGACCCGGCCGCTGACTCAAAATAACCACGCTGATGTTTACCTGACTCCCATTACTCAACAACAGACACACACACAGTCACAGACACACACACAAAAAGCTTTGTGCAAGCTGTTTGCCCTGAATCCCAGGTCAAACGTTTTGTGTTTTGGTAAAGCTGGAAGTGTGTGTGTGTGTGTGTGCGTGTGCGCCAATCTGTGAAATGCAACAAGCGTTATGTAACTCTGTTAACAATCCTGAAGAAGACATAACATAGGTGTGACATTCAGTACAGTAAACCACGTGATGTTTCATTTAGTCATGCAGCTGAAACTGCACAGGAGAGGGGGAGCATTGATATTCAAAATAAAATGATAAAATAAACTTGGGAAACAAACAGGAAACTGGGTATGATGTGTAGAGTAAATGATTGTCTAGTGGTGAGAGAAGGTCAACAGTGATGAGACTGGTGCCCACTGCTTTGTTTAATTCACAGAGGGAGGTGCAGCGTCTTTTTTTCCTTTTCTTCCTCTCAGCCTGTGGCTTCTTGCCATGTGAGATCTGTTTTCAACTCACTGAGTAATCAGACAAGATCAGCATGGGAGGAGGATCACAGAGATAAACATGTCAGATACAAAGTAAACACTGCTTCCTTTTGTTCTGTTGGTATTTTTCAAAGTTGGATGAACTGTACCCAATCAAAAAGTGAGCAAAATTCAGATGTAGTTAAAATATGTGAAGCAGACAAGTGGACAAATGTGTGAAACAAGCCAAAAACACATAACATTCTAAAAAAACATGTGGACTGTCCCTTTACAAAAGATAATGTTGGAAAGATGGAAATAAAAAAGGTAAAAGTCGGACAAACTGGATTTTTTAGCTAGTTCAGCGGGTTAAACACATAGTTAACATGATATAAGCAAAAAAAACATACACAAACGAACCAGAAAACAAACAAACAACAACAAAACCCATCTGTATGTATTACGTCATAAAATTCATCCCGGCTCCGGTTCCGGGTTTTGTCGCCAAAATAATTTGACTTCCGCTTTTGACTTTCACAATAAATTCACACACTCAGGTCTGTCGCAACCTCAGTGGAAGACGTTTGTTTTTCCTGTCTCTTACTGAAAGTCAGATCATGTAGAGAGCAAAACCACGTATGTGCCCGGGAGGCAAATGGAGAGAAAATACCTGTCGTCCAATAGAAAAACAACATGCTGTAATAACGTTATAGGGTTAGGTTCTTTATTAATAATAAAAAAAATAATAATGATAATAGTCCTACTTTATAAAAGTGTTCTCGTAGGCTACTGTCGTTCTTTGGACAGGATGTGTTCGCTAAGTCTTTGTCCGGATAAGGGGCTGGGGTGGGGGGGACCCGCACCTCGCATCAACACACTGACAGCCGCTGTCACACAACACAACACAACGATCTGAAACCGCACATTTCCTCATTTCCATTTCATTCTGAACGTGAAGCACCTCGTCGTATAAACGAGGACTTCCCTTCTCTTGTCCCGATGCTGTGTCTAGAATAAAGGTGAAGCCCCGGCTTTATCGGACAGAAGCAGCCGCTGTCGCTCAGTGGCAGAGTCGGTCTGTGGGACTTTATTTTGTTCCTCTCTTACCTGCCGATGGTTCGTCTCCTCCCTTATGTTGTCCTGACCGTCAGTCTGCACGGTGTCCGCCGATCAACGCATCAGAGCCGGTAAAAAAAAAAAACAGTCTGCTGCTGCAGCTGCTCGGAGGAGACGTCACGCGTGACGCTGCTCTCTCTGTGCGCGTGGGGTCTTTCTATGAACAGAGCTGGAAAAAAAAACACCTGCCTACAGCAATGTTGGGATCAATACAGTCATGTTCGTGTAATAAGTTTTCCATCACTGCTTAATTAACAAAAAGCATCAAATTGACTAATAAGCCTAATTATATATATATATAAAAAACTATTTGTCACAATAATAATCTTGAAATATTTTTGGATGGTGATTTTAAAAACTGCTCACTGAAAGTCTTACTGACTTGCCCTCCATCATCAGTTACTGTTTCTTAAAGTGTGACACTGCTAATGTGTGAAGAACAAGAAGTGTCATTAGAGTGATCCTGCTAGGAGCATGGGCCCCTCTAACAGCATGTGTCACTATTGTGGTAACAGACACACACAGAAGAGGCGATCTGGGATTTCTGTGGAGGCCAACGTGGCGTAGATTCATCAGTTAGTGGGAGCTCTTCAGTGACACACATTTGAATGCATTAACAGACAAAGAGTAGGGATGTGCTGGCAGGTAGACCCACTGTCCAACCTTTGATCAAACATGAACATTGATGATGAAAAGCAGGTGGACAGAGGTATTTTTGATTTGTCTCTAACTAGGTTCCACTCTCGTGTGCCAGGACTTCAATTTCTTCACATTTGCCACAAATAAGGATGAACTGCTTAGATTTTGGTAGTGGCAGGTCACTGTTACACCACATCCACCTCATTCTTGTCTGTGTGTTATGGATGAACTGATTAGAACATGAGTCTGGACAAACATGCATGTAAACTACAGTTTAACTGGTTGGCAGATGCATATAACTGTCATTTCTTTACAAATGAGCTTACTTGATATAGCTCTGGCCTCAAGTGCTACTGTGAGGAATCTTGGAGTCATCTTTGACCAAGATATATCATTTACTTCCTACATAAAAGAA
>JAUMHL010000018.1:26039696-26072418 GCA_032362345.1 Sandelia bainsii | reverse complement strand
CTTACACTGTAAAGTGCCTTGAGATGACTTATGTTGTGATTTGGCGCTATATAAATAAAGTTGAATTGAATTGAACTTGAGAAAGCTGACTATTACCTAGGTTACTTGGATGACACTGAAAACAGTGGAGAACAGCACCATGAACTGTTTTTATGAATTTACTGTTACTTTTCTGGTCATGTTAGTGGAGTAGTACCCATGTGATCTCCCTTACTGCATGTACACACCTCCACCTTTTTCACACTGTGACCTGCCATGTCTGCACTGGGTGGTGCTGTGTATATAGGGAGAGTAAAAAGAGGCCATTTTTCTGTTTTTCAGATCAATATGTCAGATTCTGTCAGCAGAGACACTGAGAACTTGAACAATAAACAAGCAGGAGGTTTGTGAAGAGAACAACAAATCTAAAACCCCCAGGGGAGGAAATACACAGGCGCAGATAAGGAGGGACTAAAGCAGGAAAACAAGCCTTGAATGTGCTTACTGAGCACTGCTGCGTACACGTAGACACACACACTCACACAACTGTTCCATTCTTCTTTGAATAAAAACTTTTTTTTTATTAAAACTGATATATATCCACAGTAACACAGTAATCTAAGTGACATAAAAATTCACTTTCTAAAACAAAACAGTGCAAACATCACAGTATTAAAAAAAACTCCAGTGTGGGTTCTGCTGGGAGCAAATAACATATTCACAACAATTAAATGTGCAGGAATTTAAATTCTTGTTTTTGAAATGGGACATACTCTGCTAGACAAACACAATATAAAACTAACATTCATTGGTGCATTTTGAAGCTGAAAATCTGGACACAAGGAAGATATGGAGTCATTCTCTATTATAAAACATTCAATCATTACATGGATGAGCCAAAAATTTAAATCCATCTGGTCAGTTTGGGAAATATTTTAATGCTGGTCATAATTAACAGGTGTAAGGTGACAGTGCCGAAGATGACTCCATCACAATACTCACACCGCAAGATAAATTCAACATTGTGGCTCATTTGTGTATTTTAAAATGTCTTCTATTATGCACAGCAATACAAAAGACAACTGAGAGACTGAGAATCTAAAGTGCTACTTAAAAAAAGTATGAAAAACACACAGTACAAAACTGAAAACAAAAAGCTTATTTAAGGTTCAAGAAGAGCTTCAGTAAGATAGATTTTTTTTCTTTACAGACACTATAGAAACCAAAGTATTCATTTCACCTCCCTGTGTTTCTCTCTAAATTAACCTTATCCCCAGTTTACAATTTCAAAACTCAAAAAAATTATTTGTCCTGTACAACTAGGTCCACTAGGTATTCTACAAATTCAGGCTCCAGGCCTGAATTCTGAGTTCCTGAGTGATGGGGTCATGTCTTCTTCACTGTCCCACAGAAGAAGAATCACATATCTTATTTCACGTGTTGTAGCTGTTTATCACAGCCTGATTAAAAAACAGCCATATTTCTATTTAGTCTATCTATAACCATGTGCTTTATAACTGCGAGTGTCATCAGTAGCTATAATTAAACTAATCACTTGCAAAACACATGTAGAGTAAATTTTAAATTAAACTCTTCACCTTATGAGATGACTGAACATAATTTGCTCCTTCAACAATGGCAGGGTGGCGTGAGCTCATCTCACTTGATAAACTAGTGGATGTGTTGAACTACCATTTCCTCACCATTACCTTGACAAGCTGATGTCTGTGGTAAGAGATACCAGCAGCTTTTTTACTGACTGTTAGTCTGAAATTCAGTTGTGGGTACAAATTTCCCAGCAGCACTTCAACTGATGAACCAGTGAATCTACACAGTTTCACTGAGTGGTGCGACATTCTCCGTGTTTTCATTTACAGTGGGGGAAAAAAACACTTCTTTTTCTTGCTGCTGCAGCTTTTTCAGTTCATTTAACTTTTCTCATGGGCCTGTAGCATGTGTTGCCTGGTAGAACCGGTGGTGCTGCTGCCAAAGGCAGAGCCACCAGCCTGTTTCCGCATCCTGTTCAGCATCCAGAACCGCAGCATCAGAAAGAAGCCTGGAGTGGAACAGGTGAAAGTCAGTCAGTCATTCATTCATTCACTCATTTTCCTTTTCTACTTCACCTTTTCAGGATCAGATCAACAGATTCAAGACCTTTACATCTGAACAGTTTATACTGATGTGTGTGCAGTCTTCAGTCTTTCGGTGCTACTATAAGATGGGGTGACTTTGACTTTAGCTTAGTTGATAAATGTTTTTGCCTCTTTGTTTCATTTTCTTTGAGTCAGATTAGTATCTGTTTGGTTGCAGCTCATCACCTAATACTCACCTGTATAATACTTTTAATTTTGGTGGACCAAGTTTTACTGATCTGGGAAGATCAGTTTACATGTTTAGTAGAATGTTTATGTATAAATGTAACTATTTCCACCTTGTATAAAAATTGAATGCAACATCTATCTAAACCAACATCTTCCTGACCAGCTGTATCATGAAGCTGTCACAGGTTAGCTAGCTGCTACATCAAACTGTCTTCTTGAACTACCAATCTGCAGCAACAAAGGGGTTAATAAGCTGAGTCTTTTTGGAATCAAAAACACGCTGCATGTCAGAGGAAACAGCTTTTCTTCTGATAGGCACCAGTAACAGAAGGCCTCGATTAATCTTGGCCATTGTCTCATTCCCACACTGATACAATGACCCAACTGGCTCCAAATACACAGTCACCAATCTCTTAGCCAACAATGAAACTATTTGACCATAAATAGTTAAGCTTGTGTGAATGTAGCAGTAACACAAACACAACATGCTGCCTCTAGTGGTTCATTTCAACTCTTTTTTTTTTCGTTTGGATCTAAATGACAAAACACATTTTAAGTGGATCAGTGTGTTACACACCTTGAAACGAGTTCAAGAAGCAGGAAATGAACAAAATACAGTCAGAGAAGGGTCCAAAGTCTAGAAAGGTCAGACCCCAAGTTGTCCCAAAGAGGCAGCTGAGGCCCCAGATGCTGAGAAAAGCCACACGGTTCTTCCTCCATTCGTCTCTGGTTTTTATTTCTCTGTAGACCACGAAGAGCATCACAAGGCCCGAGAGCACCAGAACAATCAGGATGGGTATGTTGGTAAAATAGTGAGCCAGCAACGCTTTCGTGGTGGTTTTCATCCCGCACCTGGGAACACCCAGAGAAGTCAGATGTACACAAATTCAACACTCAACACTACAAATAGAAACACTTCAAATTCTGAAGTACATGCTCTAAATTCTGTATTTATTTTAAGTACAAAAGTACAAGTACTCCACTGAGAAAACAATGTATTTTAAACTCTAATGAATTTGATGACAGGTAGGTGTAAATCTGGTCTCCCAGCTGAGATGTTTCACTGCTGTCAAAAATGTGTGTGTGACTAATCTATCCAGGCATTTCTCCACGTTTCTCCACAGCAGGCATGTCTGTCTAAATAATCTTGCTTACATCAGGAATGGGTTGGTATCATCATTGCTTGACAACACTTCTCTGATTCCATAAATGCCACCTACACAGCTCAGCATCACAACAGGAACAGCTGGAAGACCTGGAAAACACATTTCAAAGGTTACTGTAAATATTATGTTAACTTTAATATGCCACAAAATACAAATTTAGAAATATTACTTCACATGCTCACCAAAGCCGACCAGGATCCATATATAGGATTTTGGGGAAGGACTAAAAACTTTGTAGACCAACCAGAAGGTGTGGAAAACTTGTAAACCCATCCAAGTGAAAGAGCTGAGCAGGGCGTAGTGGAGGCCTGCCCCCACCCAGGTGCACACACTCTCTCCTCCTACATTGGCCAGGACTCCAGTTAAGAAGAAGAATAGATTGAGGAAGGCGAGAGATGCAGCCAAGCCCAAGTGGATGGGTGTAGACTGCTCCTTAAATCGTCTGTCAGGTGGAAGATGGAAAAAAAGAAGTAGTGACTAAGTATCAAAAGAAGATGAGTCTTTTTTTATTTGATAAACTGCGTAAGACCTCATCACCATTACCTCTTCCTGCAGAGGTAAACGATGAGAGCGACGCAGCTGATCACAGACACGGTGCAGCCAAGAGATGTAATAGCAGTCAGTGCCAGGAGGTGGCGCACTGGTCGAGGCTCTAGTTGCTGTGAAGGGACACAAACAATGAGCAGAGCAGCAACACCTTCATACACCAACATATGAGAGTGTATGCCCTGTACATCTCTGTTGTGTTGTGTATCTCGTGCATGTCTCACCACCAGCACAGTGAAGTAAGTGAGATGGTTACAGTGACACTCAGTGTGTTTTTCTCCTATTTGCTTTGTCACACATCCATCCACAGTCCAATTGACCAGCAGTGGATCTGCACAGAGACAAAACTCAATTATCATCTCTGAGAGTTAAAGTGAATAAACAAGGAAAAACGGATATTTGTATTTGATTGAATACATATTTGTTATAAGTTTGGCTTCATAAGGTTCTAACCTTTCCTGGTGTCCCACGAAACACATCTTCTTGAATACGTTTTCTGAAATAAAGACATGGATGTGAATATTGTGAATATATTGAAAAAGTTTAGTAGTGACTGAAGGAGATGCAATTGTAAATAGCTGCATTCATTAGTTACGTCCATAAAAATGTAGCATGCTGCAAGTCAACATATCACCACAGTTCGAGTCATAGACTGTTAAACAACACCATCTGTTTTCGTGAGACATGGGGTAAGAAAAGAAACCTTCAGGTGGTTTTTGTGTGTTCTCTGTGTTGAGGTAGACAGCATGAAGCAGACAAACTGGAAAGGTGCATCCGCAGTTTGACATTTACTAACATTGTTGATGTGATAATTGATATGTTCTGTGCACACACTGCAACCATTAGTTAAACAAAATAATTCAAATCCCTTTTTGTACCATCAAATATGTTGAAAGCTGAAGTAAAGAAACTATTTTGAAGAAAAAATCTGAATATACATTTAGACAATATAAAGGGGATCACACTGTTAGAAAAGACAACAAAAACAGAGCACGCACGCACACGCACACACACACACACACACACACAGAAACCTACATTTATGGCATCATGGTGAAAGGTAATCCTGATTGGCTCAGGTAGATTAGCGATAACCTCGTTCTCCACTGTGATTTCCACCACATTATTGAGAACCGTAACCTCTTTGTGACCCTCCTGGAACACAGAAACACAAATACTAACAAGCTGTTACCTTCCCCTCATACATTACTGCCTACAGACAGTATTTAACACAAAAGAACAAACGTACCAAGTTTTTCACAGGCCTATCAATAGAAACAAAGCATGAACATGGCAGACAGGCAGATGTGTCAGGTCATGCTGACAATTCTTTTCAGACTGCAAACAAAGGCTCACCTGGAACAGGTCGTTGTTGTTGAAGAAGGTGCAGACTACTTTGCTTGTCTTTTTTGCAGCTTGTTTTAAAGCAGGAGGTAGATGGACAATGGCAGTGGCTTCTACAGGTGCACCTTTAGAGGCCTGGAAAACAGAATAGAGTAGAGAAAGAACATTGCACAGTTAGAGGTAGCCCACCAGAGTTTGGGTCAATTCGCTTTGAAGACAACACAGCTAGAAAGTAAACAGGGAAACTCCAAACCACAAACTGACTAATCACAGAGTATCACTTCTCAATTATTCAGTATAATACAGGATGTAAGAACAATGTCAGTAAAAATAAAATGTTCTCACGTTTTCAAATTTTAAACTAAAATTTATGAACTCAATGACTTGTACCATGCTGCTGTTGTGCTTGTGTGTGTGTGTGTGTGTGTGTGTGTGTGTCACAATCCCATGGTGTACACAGTTGTAATGAGTAGATCTGCACCATTACAGATTGCTGGGTATGTACACAAATGGGCCTATTTTAAGGTAGTTTGGAGGAAAAATGTTAGCTTTCAACATCCATCCTCTACTTGTCAGTAAAATGCTATTATCACTCACATTCATGTGGCTAACCTCTCACTTATATTCCTAAACAAAGCACCACCACCCTCAGCTTCAATGAATACTAATTACCTTGTTTAAAAACCTGCTAGAAAGCCAGGCCCTGATTAAAAATGGATGCACACAGCCCCACAAGTGGAACAGCCTACTCACTACAGTGACTACTAAGAAGTGATTGTCCTTATAAATCACTGCTTACGTTTTGCACAAAACAAACCAACACTAACTGGAATAACACTGGTTTCTGTCTGTGTCTTAAAGGAGATGTGTGTCATTTTTTGAACATGCAGCGAAGAATAAACCACATTGTGTGGTAACAATGTGGCTGATGGAGCCTGTCTAGACAACGCTATCAGGATTCTGTAGATCTTGTTCTCAGCAAATCTCATGCAAAGGTCTGGTTTCTGGTCAACTTTTTTCTTTTTCTTCTTTTTGTGTGTCTTACAGGTGATGTGACGTTGTAGCCTTTGAAATCTGCCTTCATCTCCACCTCAGACCTGCGAGCGCAGATATGCTCATGTGATCTGTAAACACACACGTAAAACACAACGCCTCAATATTATAAGTTCAAAACTGTGGTTTCAGATGGTTATTTAAAGAAAGTAAAACTATGTTTGTAACCCCCCCCCCACCCTAACATAGTTAACAGTTTAGCTTCCTGCTTTTGGCCAAAGTTTCTGTACTTGATTACATAAAGTTTCAAAGCAGTGGCCTCAGCAATTAAGACAGGAGGAGGGAGGATGTTGACAAAAACACCACATCAAAAAAGAGAAAAACAAGAGAAAATTACATGCTGGCGTAGGACCTCTTGATCGCTTGTTCACACAAAGTAGCTGTAGACAAAGAAAAAACAGTAACAATTTTGATTTTGATGCATTTGGCTTTAAACTAAGTTACTAAAATAGAAATCAGATCCTAAACTATATTTGTATGATCTTTGAATATTGATACTTTTTATTTGAAAGATTATCGATGCTAATGAACATTTGAGTGCACGAAGGGAAACTCTTAATAGCAATGTTGAAAAACGGACTACAGCTGAAATTAATACATAAAATTTTTCATTGTCAACAGTCATTTTGCTAAACATATTCCATTTACTGAAGTACTGTAGATAACATTCATTCTTGCTTACTGCACTTGGTGGGCTGTCCACGAAACATGTAGGCTGTGTGTATTCTTTGGTTGATGATATCAGTTTGGATTCTTCCATTGAGTATGCCGTAGTATGCTTCAGGTTTGTTGGGACCAAGAGACAGATCAGTGCAGCAGGAGCCCTGCAGGCTGGCAGGCCAGCAAAGAGTGAGGTTCTTTCCCCCAATCTGTTCAACAACATAAGAAAATCAAAACAACAGCTAAGCCTTGTTTAGCAAGTCACCACAAAATGTAGTATTATGAGCATTACAAATTTACATACATGCATTTTAGTATTATGAGCATTACAAATTTTCATACATGCATTTTAGTATTATGAGCATTACAAATTTACATACATGCATTTTAGTATTATGAGCATTACAAATTTACATACATGCATTTTAGTATAACACATGCAGTATCAGCTCTCAGAGCAGTTGCCAAGAAAAAACTATTAGTTTTGTTTTCACACCTTCTATTTTAGTGACAACAGATTCACATGCTTCTCTCACTGATAAGGTGAAACATTCCCATGTCTTTCCTATTATTTACTATTGAGCCAAATGATGGGTGAAATATCAAAACCTGGGTTATATTGCTAAGATATAACAAGTAAGTTTCAACAAGTTTAGACTCACTGCTTGGAAACACAGTCCTTTGTCTCTTTTCACATAAAGTGAAAGGATTTAAATTACCTGCAGCTTCATCTGGTCCAGCAATGGCTCCCAGTAAAGACAGAATTCACTTTTGTTTGAAGGAAGTTCAAGGTGAATCACATCAGACCGTCTACACTGGGAGGTGATCTGCCCACTGATTGACAGAGAGTTGTTATTGGCTGAGATCGAGATCCCATTACAGCCTGTGGAGAGGTTGACATTCAGACTCAGGGGGCCATTGCCATGGACCCAGGTGCCACAAAAGTTTAGGTCCAGGTCATTGTCACTTGAAGCTGAAGGAGACAGAAGACAAAAATTAACAAAAAGTGACTTGATGTTTGCTAGTTAGAAAATCATCTAAAATATTTTATAGTTTTATTTATTTAGTTTTATTCTGGAAGCACTGGTATGATATTTAACCTGAACAATCTCTATCACATAATGCTGATAATCACAGTCACGTCTACCGGTATTGTCCAGTTGGTACTTTGGACAAACTGGTTAAAAAAGATGATTTGCACAGTTGTGTTTTGGATGAGAATCGGTAGGAACAGACTGAAGGAGTTATTAATGAATAGAGTATTAACTGACTTTAAATTTTTAAAGGACTGCGTGAACTGTTTTTAATGTGTCAGCTGTCGGCACACCTCTTGACTGATGTTTATTAATTATAACCAATACAACCATAACCATAATTTTATGGTAACCAAAATTAGAACCATAACTTTGTCTAGCTGGTATAAATTCTAAAAACAAAGTGTGATCACATGTCAGCTGAGTGAAGAACATACAACAAACAGACACGCAAAACATTAATAAAAGAGCTTGTGTGTCTTTTGTCATGCGTCTACAAATATTCACAAATATTACAGAAGACTGGGCTGTCATCGTTAGCACCAAGGCCACAGTGCGTGTCTTACTCCCAGTCCAACATGAGGTGTGTTACCACAACAAATCTTTGTAGATTAGGAATTCAGGAAAATGACACATTGTCAGCGCCTCCTCCAGTTTTTTGCTTTCATTTTGTACTCTTGCAGATTCCTTACACAATTTCAACCACAGATATAAAAATCGTAAGTCTAAAATGATATTTTGCTCCTGCAGGAGCCCATACTGAAAATCTATCTTCAAGATACTGAACCTCAGACAGCTCTTTGTACAAGTGAAACTGCACTGATTGCAGATGGGATTTTTGTCATATGTCTACAAAATATTTGAAATCTCATCACATCATCTGCTGACATAATATGTGGTGTGTGTGTGTGTGTTTGAAGTTTCTACTATAATAAATATTGTTTCTGAATCTTGACACATGAAAAAATGTACATGGTGGAGCAGCACCATGAGAGAGAATGTAATAACAGAGATGCTTGAGATTTGTTTTTCCAGTGTAGTTAGATCTTACCTATAGATAGGGGGATCACGATAAACACAACCCTCAGATAATCGGCCAGGTGGGGCTTCATCTGCCACAGGAAAAAGAAAATGAAATACAGTTTTATTACAGTTTTAAACTTAGAACAACTTCCTGTCTAATTTAGTTCTGAATAGGGAGTACGGTCAGCTAGCATATTAGAACTACTACTGCAATAAGCTGCTGATGAAGTGCAGTGCATGAAGGCAAACTTCAGTGAACCAACAATCATATCTCCTACATTCTTACTATGTGCAGACACACATCCTATATAAAACAAAAAGCTCAAGATATCTGAAGCCAGCATGTCTAACATATTAAAAGTTTTTTTAATGATACTATTCTTATCCAGACCCCTGCCTTGTTATCTGTATGGTACTTTCCAATGAATACAAACGAGTTCAGGCTCAAAATACACACAGGGGTCTTTCAGTGCTGTTATCAATGGAAACACTCTTCCTCTGTGACTGTCGTACACATGCACATGGACCAATAATTCACTATTTCTATCACCCTATACCAACCTGAACTTTCCTGTTCTAAGGTGATGTAGATATTAATGTTTTGAATGTTAACACACTGCATACATTTAAGTTTTTGAAGTACAAAAGAATACATAATCAAGTTCCCTAAAATAAAAACCCAACTTTGCATCATGTGCGTTTTTTGTCAACTAACCACACACACATTTCATTTTCAATTCCTGCCAAAGATGCAGTCTCATTCCAGACAGTTTTCATCACACAGACATACAAGATTTACATGCTGCCCATGTGATAATGTATTCCGTCAGAGCATTGACACACTCACAGTCACACCTTCCAATTTCAAATACAACAAACACTGCAACTATGACTGCGTGGAGTTATGGAACAATATGTGCAACAGTGTAGAAAGAGGTGCAGAAGCTGATTCTGGAGGGGAAACAGAGCTGTCGCGGTTTTCCTCAACATCACTAGACTCACAGTTGAACCACAGACAAAGCAGAGACACAAGACACAAGAAGCAGAGAGTAAGAGAAATATCAAGCTGCATAGCCTGGGGTGGTTAGCTGGCTATTTATAACTATGTACACAGAAACACACACTTGACACTTGAGATGGACCTGAGCCTTGAACAACCACACAGCGAAGTACAGAGACAGACTGAGACACACACACACACACACACACACACAGAGGGCATGTTTAAGCAACAAGTTACAAAGAATTTTTGTGTTATGTGATATTTCAACACTATTTTATAACCTTGAAGTTAACATTTCAGCAGCTTACTGGTATTTACTGTAATTAAAATAACCACAGTGTTGTATTGCTTCATAGTCATTAACACAAAGTTGGCAGAGGTAAAGTTAATTTCTTGGAGCTAATCACCATCTCCTGGAAAGTCAATGAAATAAAAGACTCAGTATAGGTTTTAATGTACTATTTCATTGTACATACTGTATTTTGACATTACTTGAAAGATTGAATTGCTTTGTGACTTCAGACATTCAAACAAAATGTACAGAACTGGCCTGGTGTGGCAGAGGTTAGCTGTAGCTTAAACTAGGGTTAATTAGCCTGACTCACAGCCCAACACTGGCTACAACAATATTTTTTTTTTAGAGCTCATACCTTTGTCAATCAAATGTAAAAAAACAAACTAAAAACATTAGCCTCTTTTGTTTGAGTGAGTTACTCTTCTTGATCATCATCTTTTTATGCACATATAGTTTTTATTTTCAAATGTGTACTTAAGAGACCTGTAAACATTATAATTCAACAATTTTACTTGAAAGTAGTTTGAGCTGAGCTATTTCTCCGCTTCCCTCTCTCCTCGAGATACATTCTGTACACAGAAATGAGATGCAGAGAGCTCCGGTAATGATATGGGTCGAGGTACAGACAGAAAGTCTGATCTCTAGTTTAGCCTGTGCTCACAGATGCTGTAAAGTATGAGACATACAGTAATCGCATAGTTGGGTTTCACACATTACATTTTCTGTTTCAGTTTAACTAAATCCTGTGTTCATGCACTGATCTCCAGGACATCCAACTGAAATATAATTTATTTATAGTTTTCTATGAACACATACTCATTACGTATTTTCCTAATTTCAGGACAAATCAACATGTTCAGCAGACCATGGAACGGCCTAAAAGATATCTGTTGACGTTCTCTATATCTATCACTATAATATTCTATTACACAACCTTACTAACATTAATAACATTGCAATGCCATAATGCAATGTACTATAATGATATAATGTGATATTAACATCTTTCACTTAAGTGCATAAAGTTGAGGTCACACTGGATATGTATAATTTACACAACATAC
Source organism: Sandelia bainsii (assembly GCA_032362345.1). Taxonomy (NCBI): domain Eukaryota; kingdom Metazoa; phylum Chordata; class Actinopteri; order Anabantiformes; family Anabantidae; genus Sandelia; species Sandelia bainsii. The sequence goes on along the minus strand of JAUMHL010000018.1, from coordinate 26,060,930 downwards.
ATTTTGTTCTTTTGGCACTTCCCTTTTTGATAATTCAAGGGTGACATGAAAAGTCTGGGGAAGATGTGCTAAGGAGCAACTTCACAGTGGTTTATGATAAGGAACTAATAAATTATATAAACACAGTCGCTGATAGACACACAATCGCCTGCAAAGAGTCATGTAGTGGTCTAGCAAACTACAGATGTGGACTTTTAAACTTGGTGGTACACCATGTTTCTGAAGCGGTGAAAGTTTCAATATACAGCTTAATACACAAGTGATCAGTGATATTAAATTACCACAATGTATGTATAGCTGCAGTACAGTTCTATTACAATGTGGCCGCTGGGTGGTTTTAATGTTGTGCCTGATCAGTGTATGTTCACAACATAGAAGGTCCCAGGTCTGAACCACAAGAAGTGGTTCAGACCTGAGTAACACAGTCAAGCAGCACATAATTTACTATCACATCTGTGGTAGTAACTGATCATAAATTAGGCTACAACTGTTTGCTGACATAATATGTCATGTTTACTTCTGATTTGTCCAAACATAAAATAGTGACAATTTGTTTTTGCACCTAATTTAGTCTTTGGTTCATCTCTCATTTACAACATGAAAAGCCTCCAACAAAAGAATCTCATGATGAATATAATAAATGCGGGGTGTTTTCACAAAGTAATCAGAAATAACAATATGCTAAACTGCCTAGGTTTGGTAATAGGCTAAATTTAGACCAAGTCTGGAGAACACAGTCATGTTTTGGGTGAAGTGATGACAAGTCATTCAGCATTACACTAGTGATGAATTCACACACAGCATTAGTGTCTGACTCACAGACCGCTGTCATTACGGCTCTCTGACTATAGACAGTATATTGATGAAGAATTCCTCCACTTGTACTGAGGGAAAGGGCAAACCAGTGTCACCCACACACAGCTCACTACAAGTGTGAACACACAGTGGAAGCCTCAATTCCTTCAAAATGTTTGAGACAAGGCACAAGTGACCCCCAACCATTAAAACAAACTGTGCAAATGTGAGTCGTACAACATCTGTCTAGTCACACTTTTAAACCCTTAACACTGCGTAGAAATACTCTGCACAGAGCACAAGCTATGCTGGCACAAATGTAGTATATAACACAGTAATGTGACATTTCGTGACATTTATTTACTTTCTCAGCTCAAACCTGTATATTCTGCCTCTCTTACACAGCGTTTCAACTGACTGAATCGGCACGACATGTAAACTAACTCTCTCTCTCTACCCCCACGCCCTCTCTTCTATTGTCCCTGCACGGCGCCCGGGCATCAATTCAGCTCAAGAATTTCCCCTTTTTCTCTCACTTCCCAGCTCTTGTGTGTCTGTGTGTGTGTGGGCGAGAGGCACTGACCAAACACTGGCATAAGTGTGCATGTGCATGGGTGTGAATTGCACACCCCCTCACTGTGCACATTCTCTATGCTTAGCACTTCTCATTTTCATTACCAAGCCCATAGTCATTATGAAACTTGTTGATCCAGGGCTGTCTTCACATTTTCACACGTACTTCACAATGTGATAGCCACAAAACGTTAACACAACACACACACATTTATGTGTGAATGCATGCATAACCTCTAGAAACCTAAACATGTGTGAACAAGACAGGAACATAGCGCCAATGACCTCCCAGACAGTTGCTTTGTGTTTTCCAGTAAATTTTCCCATGTGTCTTCCTACTATGACTGCATCACATAGGGGTATGACTCACTAGACTGTATTAATCATCTTCACAAGTCTTGGTTGCCAAAACTATGTGGCACAGACAGCAGATAAATGTGACAGACAGGTAGGCGAAATATATCTTAAAATGAATGTTAGAAATGCCTGAGATATTGAAAGGTTTATTGAGTTGTTGGATTTTTTATCTTCATTACAGGTGGAAGAAGAAAATCGATATTTCAACTTGTGATGCTTTATCGATACACTGTCACCAAGTATTTATTTTCTTAAGCATACCACTGATTTAAAGTGAAACTAAGCCTGTTTACCGTTTTGGCTGACTGAAGTGACCGAAGTGGCACTAACAGCAGACTCCTTGTGGTGGCAGGTGAATGGCAGTTGTAACAGGCAGCAAAGAAGAAACAAAAACAAACCAAAGATTCCTAATTTGGACCCACTTTGGTGTTTAAACTGTCAAGACTAAGACAATCACTAAAGACTATGTGACCTGCAAGAAACAAAAGACAATGGGAAATAATGAGTAATGAGAGAATAGAAAATGCACAATCATGGTGAATCTGCTGAGAAGTGAGAAAATGCAAGCCTATATGTTCAGAAGTGTGTGTCAGTCAAAACTCTTGCCATTTGTCTATATCTCCCACACAGTTCTTTCTATATTCATCTAAAGATATTACATTATGTTGACACCGACTATGCAACATGTACAACTTTACAGAAAACAAGTGAAATGTGCTCATGGTTTTCCCTTTCATAAGATACATCACATTTTAGCCACAAACTGATTAGTTTATGGCTGTTTGGCAGCTGTCTGTGTCACTTGTTTTATTTCCCTTGTGAAAAGAAACCAAACTAAGGGGAAAATGTTAGAGGTTACAAACCCATCGACCGATTCAGACCAAAGCAAATGTACTAAGGTGATAAAACACCCATAGTGACATGTTGTAGATTATCTTCTTCTATTACACTGTGTGCTGCAGAATCAATAGTGCTGAGACATATTGCTATTGCGGGCAAAATATTGTGACATTGTATCCTGTGTGAACCTGTTATTCACTCAGCTAATCTTCATCTTAACAATTCTAGCTGCACTGTCAGTTGGTTGGTCCACCACTTTGGTCTAGACTTAACAACTTAATTATTATTATTATTATTATATTGAATATGTTGTCACAGAAACTTTCTTAGCTCCATAATAGTGTCAAAGTTTATATTTGTCTCATGGTTTTTTGGCTTATGACCAAAAACCTGCAAAACTTTATTTTGTGGTAAGCACTAGCATGCGTATATGCTAAACTAATATGGTAACTAACATGGTAAACAGAATACTGTTATTGTAAATAACAGCCTGTTAGCATTGTCTTTGTGAGCATATTAGCATTTTGATGCTATCTCTGTTATGCATAATTACAATCACACACACCTTCTAAGCTACAGCTGCACCTCAGATCTAAATACCAAACCCTGTGATATACAATACCTGTTTTCTGAAGAGTAAATACCACTTCCTTCCCTTCTGAAAGATTATGAAGCACCTGAATGTCATATAGTCAGTGGCATCTTGTCATATCTGTCCTTCTACTGTAAGTTGCTGTGCTCACTCGAATGGCATAATGTTATTTCATTGTCAGTTTCAGGAGTACTTTTTGTGTTTTTCTCTTGGACTAAACTCTGACTTCTACTAGCTAATAACAAAACCTGATATTTACAGTATACTGAATTTGTAGTTTGGATTTTGTCCTGCAAGAGTTCCAGCCTGCATTTACCTCACTCCTCTGCAAGCAGCAGAGTGAGGCAGCAAAGAATGTGCATGGAAGAGTAATTCAGAGGACAAAAGCTGCTCTTTGTTGTCAGCCCTTAGAGCTGAAGTGACAGCAAGCGTGAATAAGGGTCAGAGATCAGTGGCTGGTTTAGAGGCTGTTTAAACCAACGCTTAAAATAGGTCCACAAAAATGACAGCTAACGTATGGAGGCTAAAAGCCTCTTTGAATTTACAGTGTTACCTTTGTTTATTTTCCAGAGTTTTAGAGTTAAGGATGAAATCTAATTGTTAAGCACAGTAAATCACAACACAGTCACACTAAGTAAACTGTTCAAGAAAATGTCTGTTGTCATTTTGTCTTCAAAGTAACACACTGACCTCGTTTGTCTATGTCACTGGTCTTTTTGAAAAATGTGCTGCAGTGACAAGATTGCACTGAACTACATTGGGTTGCGCTGCTGCCAATATGCTTACAGAGAAGATTTGGATTTGGTTTCCTGCATCACGATACAGAAAGCAACTGGCATGCTACAGCTGATGTTGACGTACAGCACATAGTATAGACGTGTTAGCACTTGCATGGTTATAGTCATACTGAGCAGCTATTGAGGAAGCTTCTGAAAGTGAGATTTATGACATCTAGTTCATCTAGACCTAGATCTAGGGTTCATGATTACTTTACTTTTTTTGTCTCACCAGATATAATAAATAGCTGCATAAAACCCCACAGAGCTGTGTCGAAGGAGGAACAAGTACCAAAGTCCGCTGCACATAAATGTATCAAGTTGGAGTGGAAGATTAGATGTATTGGATGGCTGATGTGGCATTCTCCCTAGGCTACAGGACCTTGCATTCTTTGTGAAGGCACCATAGTTACACAGAGTGCATGTCTGCGTGAGTGTGCATGCGTTCTTTTATCTGTATCTTTCCGTAAGGAAATTGGAGAAGCAGGTGGAATGCTGCAGATATTTCCTTCGGGGCTATGAATAAATCAATAAAACAACATCCACACAGACAAAAGCCAGCATATTATTAAGCCTGAACCACCCCGAGTGACCTTAGGTGTTGGTCATGAGAATGGGATTGGCATTAGGGGCTTTCTTTTTCTCATTATGAAAAAAGAACTAAGCATAAAAGAAAAAGGGTGTCAGCAATGACTCATGCATCCACTGCAATATTTGCATTTCAAGAGCTTGAGAACTTTTTAAAAATCCCTCTTCGTTCATCTTTCGCTCTCTTTAAGTTCGTAGCATCAAGCGCCTCTCTGATCTGCAGGGTTTTACCAATTTTATAGGGCAATTCACACTAGTTTTTTTCTTTTTCCTTTTTAGTGAGTGAAATCTTTTGATTGTGCATCTAGGCACAGTCAGGAAACCGCACGCATACAGCTGTAAGGAAAGCAAGGTAGAGCTGTGAAGGCACTGCTACCTGCCTATATGAAAGAAAATGATACACAAAGCTATGATGGCATCCTTACCAGTATTTACAATAACGCCAAACCCACATACACACAGAAAAAATAAATATTTAAATTATATTATATTATCTTACCTTATATTATATTAAGTGATAAATAACACATTAAGACATGTATTATCTGCGGGATAGTGTATTTTATTTAATCCATACCTGGAAACTTGAGGCTACATGTAAGCTATTTTATTCACACCCACAAGCAGCACCACCTACACCTTATTCTCACCTAATTATCATTTTATTCATCAGGATATTAAACAGGATAAAACATCTTTAATAAAAGCATTTTTTAATTCACTTTGCACAAAATTAGGCTGCAATTTAACACATTGCTTCAAAAGTGCAAAGACGTCACTAATGGAGGTGTTAATTAATTTTATTTATATATATTATATAGCCTAGCTTACTTAGCCGAAAGGTGTTATTTTTTCCAAAGGTGTGCAAATTACGTAGGCTTACCTTGAGTATTTTTTTTGTCGACAGACTTTTTGGTGCAGTCTCCAGTTAAAACTTCCACCCACTGTTCCACACAAACTGGACCCAGTAAAAAACAACAACAAAAAACCCCATAAAAGTAGCCTTACGTTAATGCACGTTTAACGCCGCGGTGAAAATCCGAGATGGACTTTGAAATTCAGTTAATGTAAACCTATTTAGCTTGACCAGTGGGAGGAAAAAAAACATTTAATTCTAGTGCACTCGCTGTTTATCAGGTCATTGTGACGCCTTCAACACACTTGAGACAATTGGAGATAATTTAAAAATAGAAAGTCCGAAGAACAAGACGCCGGGATGAATCGTTCACTGAAGCCGTCACACGGACTATGAGAGCTTGTGCTGTCAGGCAGCTACTATGGAAACGACGCTGTTTCCGGTCCTGACTTTCAAAATACAGTATATTATTATTATTATTATTAATAAATAATAACGCAACTGTGTATGTGTGTGTATTGTGAAAGTTGCATTATTAATTAACAATAATGATAATACATTTTGGTTATTAAACTTTCCTTTTATTTTCCTCACAAGTACAAATCCATTTCTTGTTCTTTACATTTCAGAGTGCAGGCTTATTGGCTCACTCCCTCCAAGGTATAACCTGTTCTGAAACACCCATATTATTTGGGTGCTATTCACCCATACTATTTGGTTGAAGTTTCATACTACGGCTAATGTAATGGGTTTTGTTTGTTTGTTTGTTGTTTTGGCATGTGACAAAATGTTCTCTTTTACTTTGAAGGCAGAATCATTTGTGGCTTTCTTGGTTTCTTGCTTTTTCAACAATGTGTGTCTGTCTTGACTGATTGTCATAGCACCAAGGTGTACAGACAGGGTGGCAGTGTCTGGATCTGGGAGCACAGAGGAGGTGCTACTTGTGATAAGTCGGAGTATTATTAGTCATTTCACTTCCCAAAGCTTCTCTTAGTACAAGCAGGCAAACGTCTGCATTGCATAGCCCTCACTTACAATTTAATATAATTGTTATTGACTTATCCCCTTCTAACAGGCTTACCCTCTACATGTTGTAATCCCCCTAAAATGTATCATTGGATTAATGTTGTTCATTGAAAATGATGCTGCTCAGGCATTGTGTCAGGTTAGACCTTAACACAGGATACCGCGTCTCTGCCAGTCAGTCACTGGGTCTATTCAACAGTGACCTTTGTACATGATGTCTTTCATTTTCTTTTTTTATTTTCATTTTCTTGTGAAACTGTTGATATCAGTGAGCCAGTGCACTGTTTCAATGCCGCAGGAATCTGGCAGACGTACAGGTTTCAGATGTTACCACAGACCGCAGCTTTGTACTTTTTGGGGAAAAAAACTGTATTGCTAACCACTTCCAAAAAAAACAAACACTATCTGGGAAATGTACAGCCTCTTGGGTGAAGTATTAATCTATACAAGAGTTATGTTAGGTACAAGGTAGAGAACTACTGTACTTTGTACCTACCTTGATCTACCCAAACAACAGAGAACTGAAACTTGCCACCATCTTCATCACACTATTGCTTCCTTTCAAGATAAGAGCACTTAAACAGTTAGACATGTGCAGTATTAACATCACTCTAACAAACTCTAACCATGTCTTACACTGTGCATAACATTTCCTGTAACTAAAGAAGTTCTGCCTTTACAGTAAACATTACCGCTGACTTTATGACTCTACTGTTTGTCTAGAAAACTCACAGTGGCACCTGAACACACATCATGGTTAAAATGGGGAACATGTACAGTGTTGGTGCATATGCAAAAACGTTATGTTTCCCCACGTTGGTGCTTTTTATTTTTTTGCTTAAACCACGTGGTGTTTCCTTGCTAACAAAACTGTCCCGTATTTGGACTCTGCATGCTCATAAACATGTGTGACACACCTGAAGCTGCAGGTGGTAAAGTTAATATTTAAACCCGCAGTATCACCTGAGCTTACCTGGAAATTTAAAGCACATTTTTCCAGTCAGACTTCAACTCTTCATTTCTACATGTCTCCTTCTTCTTCTAAAGAGCAAAAAAAAAAAGTTTGGTCAGAAAGGTGGTCGATAGGGAGGGGGAGGAAGAAAGAAATGGGTCGATTCAACACCTGGTTCTTCTGTTCAACTGTCTACAGCGTGCGTGTGTGTGTGTGTGTGTGTGCGCGTGCATGCATGTCTGGATTTGTCAGTTGAACTGTGTGGATAATAAAGGAGCTCACTGTCTCAGTGAGAACATGTGTGCACATAAAACACATAAACGGCAGCAAGACAAGACTCAGACAAGCTCAAGCCTACACAAGCTAGTTATCTTATCTCCCATCGCCATGTGGAAACCACAGCAGATTGTGGGTGACTGCAGCGTTTCCTTAATAGATGAACGATTAGACCTCATCTTAATAATGTTGCGTTAAACAGAGTAGAAAATGTCTGTGCAAAGTTCCCAGCAATGACAATTGTTCTATATTTCTACCCGTACACTGCCACTACCACTTTTCACAAGCTCCAAATATGGTCAAAAGAATACAGGTCTAAAGTTGAAGAAAGCCATGTTGTGGTCTATCATGTGACTTAGCAGTCAAATAGCTCCAATGTCAGAACTGACAGGAAAGCACACAAAACTTTATAATTCAGTCACATGGTATTTGATGTAGTTACTAAACGGTAATATACAAACGCAAATGAAGGGTTCTGTCTGCAAATGTCTGTTTTCATTGTTAGCTGTGCAAATAAGTCACAGTGTGAGTGGTAAACACTGCCAAGGCATTCACAATGATACGCTGTATACTGAAAAACGTGTTGGTACCTGCACCTGTAAGGACGTATGATGCAAAAACATGAAACATTTTGACAAATGCAACTAATGTGAACTTTCATCTTATCCCATACGTAACAAAATGTTCTCAAAATCCTCAAACGTAAAATCAAAAGTACACAAAGTATCTCAATTACTTACTGAGGCCATTTTTTAAACATGCATGCCTGGGTTTTCATGGTGGGAGACACTCTCAGGTGCCCCTTTCTTGTTAAAATGAGCAACAATGGTCTCCGAGCCTTTTAGGGTCTCGGGGAAACACAACCATTTTGGTTTAAATGACTTTACAGCCCTGTCATAAAAGTAAAAGTCCAGTATTCACTATGAAAACAACAGCTTTATAGGGGTTTAAATCAGCCTTACACCTGTCACGTGTTCAGCCTTCCATCCCTCGGAGTTGTGTATTCATGTTATTCATGCCATGTTGCAACCATCCATCAGTATTAAAGGTAATGCTAATGCATGTTCTCAAGAGTGAAAGCATCGGAACTTGTTAGATCACTGGAAATAACCTAAAACTATAACATGTGAGACTCCTCAGTGAATCCCCACTGTCTCCTTAGAAGGAGCAAACACACATCCAAGTGCAATTTACTCAGTTTAGCACAGGAGAGGAGATGATATCAGAACATCATGTGCATACCGCACATGATGTTCTGATATCTGATATCTAATCTGATATGTTTGATCTCAGATACACGGTCTTCAATGTAAAATATGTCATTTCTACATTTCTATACATTTAAATATCAACGTAAGACATTGAGATGTCTTGGACAATTAAATACATTATGGCGTTTCTGGGCTTCCGTATATTTATATATATATGTATATATATATATGTGTGTGTGTGTGTGTGTGTGTGTGTGTGTGTGTGTGTGTGTATATATATATATACGTATTTACATTAAATTCAGTCAATGATTTGAATTACACTTCAAGTCACTGAAATTCACTTCTCATACAGTCCAGTATTCCTCCTGGTGTGGTGATAAAAAAACCACAAGGTGCTGAAGTTCATTTTTCCGCATGTTTTCAGTGGGTAACAATAGATTTTAAATGAGCTTGTGCTATGAGTGGCAGGTAGACTGAGGAACCATGCAGCTCCTTTTACAGCCTCTTCAAATCCTCCCTTGTTCTCTCTTTTCACCCCCTCGCTTCCCCATTGCTTCTCCCTCGTCCTTAATGCCTTTCAGTGGTTCTGTGTTTTTTTCTGTTCCACTCTTCATCCTGGTTTTCCTTTAAAACTCTCCCATTTTAGGAACATTCTTTTTATATCCTGACTGGCTGAAGAGTTGACAGTTTCTGTTAAAATACTAATACACTCTTTGTTTATTTATTTCAAACAATCTTTCAAGATGACTGTCTGCCAACACTGTTTTTTCTTTGTCTAGAAAACACTGAAATCTGTAGGCTAGACACACACACACACACACACACACACACACACACACATTGACCCGCCTTTATGCATTATTAAAAGACTGTTAAACCAAGATCACACAGCAGTGATAAACCGCACACATGGGTCCTCATCTGCTGAGCTTTGTTACCATGGTGACAACTGTGTGTCCTGCTAGAGACCAGCTGGTGGACCCTGGCTGTGTTTGTGTGTGTATGTGCATATAAAAAGAGACTAAATAACCGTGCATCACTGAGATTTAAGGCGTTAATGTTATATCACGTTATATGCTTGGACACGTGCAGAAAGAAACCACAGCCGCTATTAGCATATTGATCCTTGTATTGATTCCTTCTTGTAAATGAGTATTTATTCTCCAATTTATTCAAGCTTCTGTATTCAGGTGGGGGAAGTGTCGACGCTCGAGGCAGATCTGTTTCCCCTTCTCTCCAACAGAAATGTAATGAGCATGCAGAGACAAGTCTGACTGTCTGGTTCACACGAGCAGAGCTACGTGCGTGTCTTTAACATGATTATAGAGTTGATTCTACAACCAAAACATCCAGGTCTGCTTTCCATCATTCCTCACTCACTTACTCACTCTCTTCAATGGCTTTCGCTGCCCTCAGTCCACCTCACATGTTTACAGAGGCAGGTTAGTCTCGATACCACTGACAAATGTGTGCGATCAGCGATGTTCTCCTATTTGACAAAGAACTACTTGAATAAATATCAGTATTTCTCTTATAAAATGTATTTACTGGTTGTTTTAAATGGTGCATCACCTGACACGTGTAGACCAGACTACATTTGCGTGAGGTCTAAGATTCCTTTCAAGACCCTCATCCACAAACAAATGCTGCTTTTAAGTTGTATTAGGAAACTCCAGTTTTTCAGCAATATCCATGTCTAGTTTCAAAATGCTCTTTTTGTGAAAACAAACTGTGCACACGCAACAATCTGAGATGTTTGATGAGCACATATGATATAAAATACTGATATTTATTGCAATTAGGAGTATATATTTGTAAAACATATTTTGTTCAAGTAGTTCTGTTCATTTGACAGTGTACTTGTGAACACCATGAATAAGTCACAACTGATTTGTCATATCGCTCATGTGTTTGCAGCTACAGGCCATAGGTAAAATACAATAGCCAAAATAATTATCCCAGTGAAAGCACTTGCATTTTTCTCCCTATAATGTGCATATCGTGTTTATGTTGATATGCTACAAAACACAGTATTTGTTGATTCCAATATGTTGACTATTAACTATCTAACTACTACTATTATTGTAGTTGTATTATATGTATATTTTGTATTTTTGACATTTCACAATTCTCCTTTGGATGTTAATGGTAAAACAATCTCTGTTTTCTTATTCTTAGAAAATGTAAATTTAATAAACATTTAATTGTTACAAAGATATGTATATGATGTTGTAAATAAAAATAATGTCTACTTTGTGTCCAAATATGACTTAGTGTCCATGATACCAGATAAATATTTATTAAAGGATGACAGGTGAAACAGAAATCGTACAGTATTTCAGATGCAGTGACAACAAAGTAAAGCAGACATGCAGACAGGAGCTAAGGTGGAGAAGTAAATCTGTCATACAAAATGTCAACGGGAAAGCTGTTATATTGAAAAGGGGAATGCAACTTGAAGTTAGGCATAGTGTTAGAATCGTTTTTTTATTTACATACATTTGACTTTACATTACTCTACTATAACTATACCAGGACTTTACTGTACAACCCACCAGAAAGCTGCAGTGGAAACAAAGAGAAACTTAAAGATCATCTGAGATTTCAAATGGGCCTCCTCTTTTAAAAAAATTCACCGTACTTGTACTGGAGTGCCCTCTACTGGCTTTTTCCTTCAACGACAGAGAAGAAAAAGGAAAAGGGGTAGATCAAACTATTTTTACTTCACTGATATACCTGGACATAACCACTGCTTGCACCATAGGTGACACACTCCTGCTACTACTGGACCTACACCTTCATTAGGCACACAAGTATGTTTACAAGACAGAAATCACAGTTGCAAGTGGGCTGCAGGATGTGGAAGTTCACCCCCCTTTGTGCATTATTCATCACTATTCATTCATTCTGGCCCATTTCGCTGCTTGTACAAGAAATACACACTGTCAGTGTCTAGCTGTCATCAGCCTGGAGCATCTTCTCGATCTCTTGATCCCACTGCTCATCTTTGTTGTCTGACTCGGTCACCACCTCGTACTCCTGCAGCTCCTGCTGCAGCTCCTTCTCCCAGTCTGCTGACTCATCTGGATGTAAAGGGGCACAGGAAGGTTATAAGCAAGACAATTATTTTCTCTGCAACTTCTTAATACACGATCAGTGAATAATATGTAGAATGCTCCCAACTGCACGATTCTAAAACGAACCATCAGGAGATGGAACACTGTCCTTCTTATCCAGCACCAGCTGCTCCATCTCTTTCCTCAGGTCCTCATGGTTGATGGCCGTTGAGTCGAAAGCATCGCTCACAAACTCGGACACTCCAGGACTTGTTGACATCTCCTCCTCTTCTTCCTGAGGTGGCTGGTAACGACACAGACAGGACTGAAAAAGGCAACTCGCCGTACAACTTTCTTAAGTTTTGTAATGAGCAACAAAATCTGCATACAAACCCACAAACTCTTACATTTTGTATGTCACTGATGGAAACCGGTGGTGTTTTTGGTCTGACATTGTCTACAAAGAAACAATGCAATGCTGTTAGATTTACATATGCAAATCACAATGTGTCATTTCTTGACTCAGTGATTTCCTCTAAAGCCACAGTCTGGTCTTCTTATGACTGGCAACAGTTTTACTAACACACAAGCTGATTAATAATCCGGTTGGTGTCAAAAACTAAAAGTTGCTTCTCATTACTGTCAACAATGCATAAAAAACTTCCAGACATGACTTCGACCATGATTCTACGCCATGAAGTCTACTTACAGAGCTTAGTCGTACCCCATATTGAAGTTCTACTGTTTCTAGGCCTTCAATCAAATGTCTAATTTCTTTCCCCTAGAGGACAAAAGCTCACTCCTCTTTCACACTAGCAAAAACAAACAAAAACATGTTTAGTGGTAATTTTAATAAAATCAAAAACTGAAATTTCTTATTTACAACAACAGTATTGAGACTCTTTACTGTGATAGATTGTGTTGGAAGCTGGATAAGAAGGGCCTTGGTCACAGATGTAACAAACAACAGTCAATCTTAATATCCCTTTTCCACCAATGTGAACTAGGTGCTAGTTCAGGGTTGGTGCTACTGTTGGTTTTTGGTTGAATCAGCTTAGGAATTTAAGAACCGAAAGAAAGAACTGGTTTGCTTTTTCTATGGGCTACAGAGCCATAGATCCACGTCTTTTTGTCGCTGCATTTGTCTGTTTCATGAGTAGTTCTTGGTACTAGACCGGCTGCTCTCGAGCCAGTTTTCCTGGCAGAGAACCAGCTCTTTGGCTCTTTCGAGATTAGGAACCAGTTCCAAATTGACTCTCAAACCAAACTCAAGCTTTGGTGGAAAAGTGATACATGTACCTTCCTATAACAAGCAGACACAGAGCTGCGAGAAGCATTTTTGACATCTTCCACCCTTGTGAGGAACATGTTTTGAATGTTTACCAAAACGCAGTGGCCCCTCATGATGTGAATAACGGGTGTCTTTGCTGCTGTTGAAGCGCAGATCAAATCTAACCTTTTAAGATGACGTCCTCAGGTGAAACACTGACCCCTCTGTCCTCACCATCCTTCTGCTGCTGCTGCTGCTGCTGCTGTTGCGCTGCAAGTGCTGTGAGCTGAGCTGACTGCTTGATCAGAGACACCCGGTAGAAATAATTCCTCCAGAACACCTCCTCCTTCACCCTGCCAAGCACATCACAATTGATTTTATATAATTTTAAAATATATATTCCATAGGTAAATAGAATATGATCATGTTAACACACTTGCAGAGCAGAAATGCACACGATTTGCACACAATGCAGAAACGTTACTGACTGTTTGGGAACCAGGTCGAAGCGCATGCGGTTAAGAAGCTGGTCTTCCTCCAGCATCACTGCAGCCAGTGGATACATCTGCTCCATGTCGAAGTGAAACTGAACACCAGCAGGTGGGTCCCGCAAGAAGTTCCTCTTGTCCTAGAATCAGCAGCCACAAAAAGGGCTAATAAATCTAGAGAACAGACACAGAGATGATGTTGCAGACATGTCAACGCTTTCATATTTGCTTACGGCTGACAGAGCGAGGATCTGTTGCTGGATGGTCTCCTCCTCGCTGTAGCCGACCCAGGGAGGCACCGCTGCTTCTGTACAACACACACATACACGCCTACAGTCATGTGCTGTAAAAAACACTTGGAATCGAAATACAAAGACCATCAGACAGAACTGGATTTAACTCGTCCCGTCTCTCACATACACATACACAGTATGTACACACCTGTCGCTGTGATAATGGAAGCTGCTTGGGCAGTGAGTAATGTGAACTAATGTCATGAGCTATTAATGTAGTATCATGATATCATTTCTGGTGTCAGTTCACCGCCATGTACAGGGGTAATGTAAAGTATTTATTTTGACAAAGATGTGCAATTCATTGCTGTACTGAACTTAAAAACTAATTTTTCCAACTAGTAATTGCAACTACTTATAGTGGGCTTAGTAGATGACTCAGGTGATTAGGTTCTTAGACTTCTGAGAGTCTTGTTTAGATTCTTATCCGTTGTGAAATACCATAAACGAAGTTATAGATGAATTCTGCAGCATCACAACAAACTGAAACATTCAGACCTGTTCATAAAGAATCCCCTTCAACTGCAACAAGAACAAGGAGTCCTCAAACAGATGGTATGGCACTCCCAAAGAGCCTTGATCTCAACATCACAGAGTCAGTTTGCGATTGTATAAAGAGACAGAAGCAACTGAGACTAAATCCTCATAAGAACTGTGGCAATTGTCCAAGAAGATGATCTGAACAACCTTTCTGCCAATTACCTTAATAAACTGCAGGTTATATAAGAGAGGAAGTGCAGATTTGGACCATTGTTCAGCATTGTCCTGCTGAAATATCCACTTGACGGCAGCATATTTATCTCGGAAAATAGGGGGCACTGATGCACCCCCATATCTTGATAGATGGTAGCTTTTGCACATTTCGCAACAGTCTGGTCATTTTCATGTTTGCCGAAGAGAACCCACTGTCACATCATCTGAGTTCAGCTCGGCTGCGTTACTGTGCAAAATTGACGGATGACTTCTTTCTTGTGATATTGAGTTTCAGGTTGCATTTCTGGATGTAGCAGCAGACTGTATTAAGTAACATGTGAAGCTTCCAGGAAATACTAAGTAGTCATTACACGTGAAAAACATGCATCTTCACTGGAAGCTAGTTTGTCTTGTAAAGCAAAGATCTTGAACTGAATAAAATGAATCTGAGAGATGTTACTCATAGGTAATTGCTTATTTATAGCAAACAAGATTTATGTTTTTGCATTATTAATTTTTACCTGATTTTTTTGCTTTCTTCTCTTGGACAAACTTTTCTTGCTCCTTTTGGAAGTCTCCAAGGAATGTCTGCAAACACATGAGCACAGCACACATAAACACACACACTCTTAATGTAGAAAAGTACTGAGCAGTTGCTATAAAAGTCTAGGGGCAATTTAACAACAATAATTAATTAAAAACATGCCTTGTCTATGATACCGTCGATTTTGCCTTCTTCTACAGACTTCTTGATGGTATGAGCCGTCTCTACCATTGACTCTGAGATCTTCTTGGTGGCACTGGAGGCAAAACTGAAGATGTAATCTACAGGTGGAGGAGAAAACAGAGGAATTTAACAATGGAGCAGGAGGACTCCTGCTGTTAAATATCTTTAAAGAAATATCATTAAAGAAAATGAACTAATAGGATGAAGAAAGTTTCACCACATTCTGCTGATCTAATGAGAGTTTGAACAAATAAGAGGACTAACGTCACGCTAAAGGGAACTAAATCCTCAGCAAGCTAAATACCTAGCCTCATGTTAAATAACTATTTCGCAAAAACAGCCCAGATAACTGTGAGGGGACAGTGTTTTTCTCACCACCCAGTCCTTTGCTCTGCTCGGAGTTTTCCTGGTTGGCCTTGGGTTCTTCATCCTCTTCAGCTGGCTGCTGTTTGTTTACCTCGTTTTGTGCTTCTACCACCTTTTCTTCCTGCTCCACACTCAGGTTTTCTTTGTCATCCGACGCCTTCGTGTGCGTTGGGTTCTCCAAACCCAACCACGTCCCCAAACCTTTGAACATCCTGGTCGAAAATGAAATAACTGTTGATTAAAGATGAGATTAAAAACAATCTGAACAGTGAGGTGATTCTTTACTTTATGTAACCAGGAACTACACGGACAGGTCTTCTTCTTCTTCTGATCCCGTTTAGCAGTTCAAGTTGTATTACTGCCCCCCGGTGGCCAAAGGGTGCATAGTTGCTGCTTTGGTCACATATAATAACAAAATCCTTACAAATCCATTTTACTCCTACAAATTATATTAAAATGTAAATATATAAGGTATTGAATTTATCAAATAAGGATATATTGTGGACCCCCCCCACTCCAAAACCTGGCACATCACCAGCAGGTGGCGGTGATGAGCCCGGAAGTGTTGCACATCCTGCGGCCGCACAAGAAGAGGAAGAAGACAGACCGGTAAATGAATGTCAGGCTGACTGAGGTTGCTTTATAATTTTTATTATTTACAATCTTTTTTACATAATACCATGTATTCTTTGTGTATAGTATATATTACTAAAGAAATTACTGTCGTGTCTGTTATTCCTCCTGAGCCTGGTGTGAATTGTGAAGCTGAATTCTGAATGGAAAGATTAACTGGTCTGCTCGGCCGTCTGTTTGTTACTTGTTGTTTACACCAGACTCTTTCTCACAAAAAGCCATTTAAGACGTAGTTAGTTTAAAATTACAATTAAGAGTGCATAGAGAGTAACTCCAAACCACAATAAGCATTAAATAAGGTGTTGTGATACAGTCGGCATATAAAGGAAAGCGCTTTATTGAAATAAGGCAGTTCGTAGTAAACAGATAATACAACAGATAATTTTAGCTAACGTTGTAATGTATACTAACCCAAGCCAACTCCAATGTCACGACTAGAGTGAGTAAACAAGCGTAATATCACGTTATCTAACAAGAATATAATAAAGGTTTATGTTTTAGGTTCTAAATAATAAATAATTTTCCTCATTCTCTAACCAGGGCATGCTGTACATGTTTCGTCTGTTTCCTCAGGTGAAAAATGAAGAATCTGGTGGTGTTCGATTTTGACCACACAGTGGTCGATGACAACAGTGATACTTGGGTGCTCAGGTAAATAATCAATCTCTACAAAATCAAGTACAAACATTAAGTATGTCAGGCTTATAGATTGTCACTGCTGCAAACACTATTAAAATCTAGACTAGTACTAGTACAGGACTGTTTACAACAGGAGGCTGAAATACCACACTGGTACACATTATAAAGTGTGGGACAGCAGATGCAATATCATTTTGTGTATTTTTCTTTCTATTCTCTCAGATGCCTTCCAGGTCAGACTCTTCCTGACTCTGTGAAGAATTCCTACAAAAAAGGCCACTGGACTGAGTTCATGGGTAGAGTGATGAACTACATTGGTGAGAATTAATGATCCTGTTTGTAGAACAAACATCTGTTCACAGAGCTGCAATGTTTGGACGTTAATATTTTGTTGTTTACTTCAAACCTGCTCATTGTCAGTCCTGTGATTATTCTGGCTCTTGTCTGCTGATACAGGAGATCAGGAGATCAGCCCTGAAAGCATCAGAAATGTGATGGAGACCATACCCTTCACAGCTGGAATGAAAGACTTGCTGATGTTCATATCAGAGAATAAAGACACCTTTGACTGCATAGTCATCTCTGACTCCAACACCATGTTCATAGACTGGATCCTCCATGCAGCTGGACTCCAGGCAGCTGTTGACCGTGTTTTCAGCAACCCCGCTAAGTTCAATGAGTACGGGTACATGGAGGTACGGTGCTACCACTCTCACGACTGCGATCGGTGCCCCGTCAACCTCTGTAAGAAAAAAGTCCTGGAGCGTTACCTGTCAGAGAAGTCTGACGGAGGTGTGGAGTATGAGCAGATATTTTACGTGGGAGACGGTGGGAATGATCTCTGCCCTACTTTCTGTCTGAGAGAGCATGATGTTGTGATGCCCAGGAAGGGTTACACCCTTGAGAAACTGATAGCCAAACTGGAAGCTCGGGAAGAAAACACTTCTTTAAGAGCTAGAGTTGTTGCCTGGAGCAGTGGCACTTCCATCCTCCAGGAAATAAGATTAAGTATGCAGTCGTAGCTCAGACCCGTGGAGTGCAATACTTGATTGTTCTCAGGTGTCACAGAAATTCTGCAAATATTAAGTGTGCACTGAAGGGGGCTGTTACTGCTCCCTGTAACTGTCACATTATTAAGACAGCAATTTTTTTCATTTAGTTTAAAATCACTGAAACTAAATCATTTGTCTCATTCAATCATTTTATTTGAACCATTGAAAACAACCACCTCAAACATGGTTGAATGCACATTATAATTGAGGATTTAATTCAGGTGGTGGAGGTGGCGAATGGTGGTGTCTGAGCCAATACAAAAACATTTTTACATGTGCAGTGCATGTCGGAGTTTACACTCCAAAAACAGACGATAGAGCTGGGCCTGCAGTTCCTCCCAGCATCCAGTCTTCATGCTGACTTTAACTAATCCACTCCTGTCTTTAACAGATTGTAGCACAGCAGACACCTTCACAGAACACAACATTCAAATACACTATTTATTACCATTATATAGTGAATTGCAGTGGAACGTTTGTTAGCAGCAGACACTTTCACTTCACAAAACCAAGACCCTGAAACTGAAGTAGATAAATGGAAGTTATCTAAAATTCATTTTATTAATTATTTTTCCTGATGTAACATGGCAAACTGTCTTCTGTGAAAAAGTTGTATTTTAATATAGCTAATAAATATAATTTTAGCTTTTTAGCTGTCATTTATAATGTTAACACATCTATATTAACGTACCTCAGATGCCCTGTTGGCTGAATAAGATTAAAGAAATTAAACAGTATTTACACCATCTTGCCAAATAAATAGTTTATAATATATTAGAGTCATTTAATGTTATGTCATTTGTACATCGCTTGGGAAGTTTCGTCGTTGATTTTAAGGTCAGTCAGGGAACACATACATAACTCAGCTAATTATGTATTAAGAATGTAGCTTCATATTGTATTTATTAGGCTCTGATATTGTTGTTTTATACAGTGCATATAATTTGTGCTGCTCTGTCTTTTAGCTCAGTTCTGTGTTTTGAAGTCATACACTCGGTTCGCAGTTTACACCTAAAGCTCACACTTCAGGTTGCACCCTAATAAACCTCTGACTCAGTGGACATGTGAAGGCATCTGCATATAAATCAGGTTAAAATAATCTGATCATGTTAACGCTGATTAGTCTTTTTTTCTACAATACACCTCAGTTGTTGGGATAACTTTCCCAGTATGATCATAAAAACCAGATGCACAGTAAAATGCAGAAAACTGCAGCTCTCCATGCTTAACACAATTAAGATGCTGAGATAGCGAAGAACCTGTCCTAGATTGTAGCACAGCACCTGACTCGAATTTCCCTATCAAATGAATTGATAATCCTAGTATAATCATACTTTAGCTACATGCAAATATGTAAGATTTCCACAATAAATGATGTGTGTAATGTGTATGTCTTGGCTGATAAATTGGATTCCTTTTATCTAGCTGTAGGACTTCTGTAAAATTTGGATCACATTTTAGGTCATAAATATGCAGATATATAAAGAAAATTCTAGAGGCTTCACAAAAGTGTATGTTTTACCTTGACTGAGCACTCTGCAGCTTAAACAATGAAACTTTAAAGGAATTGTAAATGTTAATGGAAGGACATGCATTGAGATATTTTAATCCCGTGTTTGTAATGATGCAATTAAAACCGGAAACCTCGTGGGAAACCATTTTGTTTTTTGTTTAATTTCTTTTTTGTAGTCTACATCCACTTAGTGACCAGAAACATAAAACTCCTACACTGTACAACTGTACACTGTAATGTTTAACTGTGACGGTCTGATGTTCAGTTGGAATATAATGTAAGGTTGTTAAATAAATCACTTCACATCAACAGCTAAATATAAGCCTGTGACAACTTTCTGAGGGAGCTGAGGCAGAATGTATTGGTCTTTGTTAATCATGAAGAGTAATGAAAGTTCGACCAGCTGAGAAAATCTTAGGTCAATATGTTCATTAAGTTCCCTACGGATGATGTCTGTAATGGACCAAATTGAACTGAAAGAGGACAAATGAGAAACATGAGGAAAAATAGAGCTGGGTAGAATAGGTCCTCTTTTATGTTCAATTAAAAGTATGATAATGGAATATGTGAGAAATATTAGGAATGTGCATTTACATTGCATTTACAGCATCTCTTTAAATATAATGACATCTGTTTTGGGGATAAACATGCTTCTAAAGTAACACACAGGGTATTTAGCTGTATTTGGACTGTATACCAGGGTTTACTGTAGCTTCCACTGTTGACCACAGATGCTGGCTGAAATTAATTTGCTAATCTAGTTTGCATATATTTTTTTAAAAGAAATAATGTTGACAGCTGGTTCCAGCTTCTTAAATGTAAGTACAGTATTTCCCGGTTCCCCTAGTCCCGGGCTCAGCAACCTTTAACATCTCTCATAACTGTGTTAGCGTTTCTTGTTCTCAGTTCTCTCTTGGAAAAAAGATTGTGATCGTAATGAGACTACCCCATTAAATAAAGTTAAATCTGAAGAGCCATTTTTGGCAAGAAAGAGAAGAAAATATTTGTCTGGAGCCACAAAAACGATTTAAGCCCTTTACATGCAAGTACTAAATGTATCTATTACCACTACCAATATGAATGAATGAGCATTCATTCATATGTTTTACCACAAATTGACTGTCTGTGATTAACTGTGTAGTAGAGTAGTGGAAAACATTCCAGTGCCCTGTGTAGTCCAACTCAGAAACTGTAATATAATAGTGGTTATAGGCCTAAATAGTTATGCAGGACTAGTGTGTAAAATGAAACAAATAGCCCAAAACATATCTAGCCTTAAAAAATAAAAGTAAAAAATAGGCCAGTTTCTGAACAAAGTTCAGTTCTGTACAAGGCAATCCTTTTCCTTTTTCCCTGAGTCACGTAAAGCAATCACCCCGCTGTGTCCGATGAGCACCAAACACAATGATATCAGCATTGGGTCATTCAACTCACCGAGAAAATTCTAGCCGGCTAGAAGAGATAATGTGTTGCAAAAATAATAACTTAATAAAGGATACTCCATCCATCCATCCATTAACAACCGCTTATCCGCGGTCGGGTCGCGGGGGCAGCAGCCTAAGCAGGGAAGCATCCTGACCACATGCCCAAACCACCTCAACTGACTCCTCTCCACGCGAAGGAGCAGTGACTCTACTCTGAGTCTCTCCCGGATGACCG
>JAUMHL010000018.1:25996422-26015401 GCA_032362345.1 Sandelia bainsii | reverse complement strand
TGCTATGAGTGAATGTTTACATGTCACATTTATTTATGCCTACTGCACACTGCAATACTTGCACAATTGCCACATTTGCACAATGTTAATATGATAACTGTTTACATTTTCAGTACTGTATCCAGTACATTTGCACCGTTCTCCTCTGTTTGTTGTCTCTATTCTAGTGTATCATAACTATACTGTATACTGTGTACAACATTGTAGTGTGGCTGTAATTCTATTTTTAGTTGCAGCTATAATTATATACGTGTACGTACATATACACTTTATATACAAGTGTGTATATATAAGTGTATAGATACCAGGTATGTACCAGGTAAGTACTGTACACAGTATACAATACTGTGTACTGTATCGTTATTGTCTCCCAGTTGTGTCTCCCCCATTGTATTATACTTGTATATTATTCTTGTAGTACAGTTTTTTTATATTTTAGATAGTGTAAAGATATATTTAGTTATATAGGTTTATTATATTGCACCCCCCCCCCGTTTTTACCCTCGCTGTTGTCCAGTCTGAGTGTGCTGCTGTCGTGCGTGTTGTATGTTGCACCTTTGATCCAGGAGAACAATATTTCGTCTCACTGTGTACTATATGTAAATGGTTGAGATGACAATAAAGCTCTGCTTGACTTGACTTGACTTGACTTGATAAAAGCCAACCTTGTGTTTGAAATTACACCATCCTGCATATAACAGTCATCTCAGGTGTTATTTGGATGTTATATGATATTCAGTCGTTGTTATGTGTTGTTATCACGACCATAGGTCCCAACCGGTATCTTTCCACATGCTAATGTAGCAGCCATTAGGCTTTCATTTCATTTTTTGAGTCCTGCACCACCAAATGCCACTGTGGCATCTGTAACATTTACTACGGCCCCTAGATTTAACAATTTTTCTGCATGTCTCGCTCATAATAATAATGCCAGCAGTGACCTACTGGGGGCATATCTATGGGCATGATAAGGATCTATGACAATGCTTAAATTGGCTGGTATTTAATTAGCGGTATGAATATTTTTGTGTGCTGAAGTTTTAGTCTAAGAGGCTCAACCTAGTAAACTATGAATGTTATGAGATTAGAGGGATGCAACTGGACTTGCTGCTAGATTTTGTATTTTGTTAAGAGTTAAAGATTTGTCATGGAGACACAAACAGTAGGGTGCTATACTGTTCTGGCCCAAATCTGGCATCTGTGGTTGAAATGGACCTAGAGCTGCCACTGTTTAGGAGCTCAGCTGCAAAAACCCTTTGCAGGGTTTCAGAGAAAGCAAGTTACTTTCACTGCTCTGTTTGACCTTGAGCCTTAGTAATGATGATGTTGTTTTTCAGTTTACATAGCATAACATCTATTTGGATATTTGGAAGATTTGTCTGGTTTTCTAATTTACCTAACAAATAGCACAAAGGGAAGTGAGCATTGTGTGTGTGATACATCACTTTTACTTGTCTTACATAAAATATATCGTCATCAGCTCCGTATAGAACTTGCATCCCTCCGTGGATGACAAAACACCAGAGATGGAAACTACTCTGGAACGTTACAATCTGCTATAGCAGACCTTATGACATTAAAATGTATCAGTAGTAACAGTTTTATATTATAATACATAAAAATGTGGTGTGTAACCTAACCCTAAATTCATGGGGTGAGACTGTTTTTAATGTGAATGACGTAACTTGATTTAGAGCTGTCAAGGGACTACTAGTAGAACTGTCAATGTGAATTTCAGGCTCCCTCAATTGGTAAACTGGTGCCTGGCACAACCCACATGGATTTTTTTTTACCTTTAAGGGAGGGATAATAACAGAGGATACAGCAGAGATCTTGATGCTGCCATAGAGCAAAGTCAAGCCACTTGTTGGGAATCATGATGACGAAGACATGCTTCAGTGGTCC
The DNA here is from genome assembly GCA_032362345.1 of Sandelia bainsii. Lineage (NCBI taxonomy): Eukaryota > Metazoa > Chordata > Actinopteri > Anabantiformes > Anabantidae > Sandelia > Sandelia bainsii. Next base: position 26,013,496 of record JAUMHL010000018.1, on the reverse strand, counting down.
CTTGATCTTCATCCTCAGCCTCATCTTCAGCCTCTCTCTGTTCACGCAGGCTTCTCTCCAAGAGAGGATCTATCTTTCTGTGTCAGAGCAAGTGACCTGGTCTAAGGCCCACAACTACTGTATGGAGCAGTACACTGACCTGGCAACTTTTCGAACAAAGAATGAATTAGATGCTGTACATGCAGTGTTGAGTCTTACCACTGTGTACTGGATTGGTCTCCAGAAAGCCCAAAATGAAAATATCTGGATTTGGTCTGATGGACAGGAAGTCACCTTTACACAGTGGGGTCACGATGAACTTCATAACAATGGGGCAGAGGACTGTGCTGTTATTAGAGGGGGATCTTGGTATGGTGTGTCATGTGGTGCAAAATTTGCTTTTCTGTGTTATGAAGATGGACCTATATTAGTACAAGAGAACAAGACGTGGGAAGAGGCTCTAGATTACTGTAGGGCTCTTGATTCTGATCCAGATTCCTGGAACATTTACTTCAACTATGACCTGCTGCACCTGGACTATAAAGGCTTCAACTCCAGTGCCAGAAGTGTGGTCCTTAAAGCTAAGACCCAAGAGGTGTGGATTGGTCTACGTTACCTGGCGGGAGACTGGCTGTGGGTTAACGGGAACCCTCTGAAGGACCGACTGCCTGCCTGCCCTGCAGCTGGGAAGTATTGTGGCACAATGTCAAAGAGTGGGGAAGTACAACTCAGCAACTGTTCAGAGAAAAGGAATTTTATTTGTGCAAAGAACTAGAGTGTTAGTCCACAGCATCTGTGTTTATATTGTGATAAATAGTAACTTATAGATTAAAGCATCTCATTAGTATAAAGTTGAATCATAGTAACTGTGTTTATTTATATAGTTTGTTGGATGTATAATATTACCACTAGCTCTTTTTTTGTGTTATGTTGCAGCTCACTTGTGAGTCTCACTTGTGACCAGAAATATGGAACTTAAGTTATAATAGCACATGGTCGTATATGATTGGGACATTGTAACCTCTCTCTCTCTATTCACCGATGGTCTTTGCCATAGGATGGGAACATTCTTCATCTTTCTCTGGCTGTCCTTGTTGATTAGACTTTCCTTGTTAATGCTCTGATCAGTTTTCATGTGGTGTTCACAAAGAGCATCTGGTTTGTATGTTCTGTATGGTTTTGGTCAGTCAGTCACTTGTCAAGGTTCTTGAAATAAAAAAAAGTGAGTGGACCTTGAATCATTTTTTGAAGATAATTAACTCAAGAATCAAATTTAGTCCTTCTATTGCCATTCATAATTGTTAATTCGAATGCAAACATTTTTTTTTACTTTGCTTCCACTTTATGTAAAGATCATGGTTAAGATTAATAAAAATGCAAACCTCGATGGAATTCTTGTGTCCTAAATGAACGAAAACCCGTTTACCACTTCAAATCTTAATTTTCCACCTTGCTAGGTAGGGCACACAAACTCCTATATTGGCAGTCGCAGGCAGAAAAAAATAGTGACTCTCATATAATATCTGTCACACACTGTATTTAGATCTTACCTAAGAACACTAGACTGTTTTACTAAAGCACTGTAGGTTCTGAGTGTTGAACTATTCTTTTGGCAGTGTTTCAATTTGCCCAACACCTGCAACACTGCACTGAATTCTAAAAAAAAGCACAATTTCCACACAAAGGTTGACAGAATTCTTGGATGAAAGCATGACTTTGTATGTGATGTAAGAACAATTCAAGTGTCCCAACTAATTATGGTAGAAACGAGTCGCTGTCAAGGCAGTTACTAATTGACCAATGCATTACTTCTCTAATTAGCTATAACACTGAACATGTCAGCCAGATTAAGACTGAATGCATGTCATTAGACACGGATCCTATTATGGATATGGACTCTTACCTTTTTTGTTGGCCAGTCCACCCCTTTGGTTCCTTTGCATTCCTTAACTATTGGGTGGATAACTATAACAACAGTATAAAAACACATATTTCACTCTAAATAAAGTACAAAAAATAAAGGATGTGTAGTGTAACATTAATCCGACACTTAAATAGTTCTCTGCTGATAGATTCCCCTTTTTAAATTTAAGCTCCTGCTTTTGAGAAACGTCCCTGAATGTTACAAAAAAATTAAGAGATGACAAGAAGACTGTCCCGAGGTTTAATATGTAGACATTTGTTGCAAATTTGAGCATCTTTTTTTCTATTTTTTTCAAGGAAATTCTTGATAATTTTTTTTTGCCTAAGTGGGTAAGTCTGAGCAAAAATGCTAGGATGTTGATATTATGGATTTACGGCAGCTTGCTAGTTTCTGTATATTAGTTTTGTTATATAAACTTTGAAGCATGATGCCTAAAGACAACCTTGTAATTCCAAGGTCGTGATTGGCGATCCTCTACTGCCATCATTAAATTGATTAAAATTATTAAAAATATATTTTGACACCATCAAATATATTGCTATGATTGATACAAATATCCACCGCAGTGCACAGACAATGAGAAAGAGAGGAAAGTCTGATAACTAGTGATCCTTGTGACTTACACGTCCATCAAGTCCAAGTTTTCATTTATTTCATGACAAATCTCAGCATCGACTTAATGGACTGACAGTACATTTTGCACAGACAGTTTTGGTTCCTAGAGGATGAATCCTACTGACTTTGATGACCCACCTGACTCTCTTCTACTGCCAGCATGACAATTTGGGCTTATTGAAATGTCTTGACAACCATTGGGTGGTTTGCCATGAAGGTTTGTACACGTTTCCGCCCTCTTTGGAATGAATTATAGTCACTTTTTGCCTCATCTTTGTCTAGAAACACCAAGAGGTCACACTTTGAATTTTACTTTGTTTATTACCAAATACTTGCAAGACAAATGACCAGGAGCCTCACCTGAAGCTATTTTGCGTTTTGTGCTAATACTACTACCAGAGTGTAAAGCTGAAAGTAGTTTATGGCTTCATGTAACGCTCATTACACCCTGAGTCATGTATTTAAAATAACCTTAATATCTCTCTTTACTATTCTGAATAATGAAAGCAGTGTGCACAGACAGTTTATTGACTCATACCCATGCACTACCCACTGTAACATTCTTTTGGCATTATGCTACAAGTTGATCTCTGTAAGAGAGCTTTCTCTTGTGTGTGAGCATGTGCGCAAGTGATGCCCTACATAACCGCACCCCTCACCTTTTCTGTCATTTTACAGGACAGGTTTACCTGGAAGGCCCTGTTTAACGGTGAAAGGCACACACAATCCTATTTGAAGTTCGCTCTGTGGATTTAGTCACTTTTTAAATTCAAATCACTCACACTACAGTGTCAGGACAAGGGGAGGGTGGGAAGGGGAATGTGGACTTAATATAAAACCCAAATCCCATTAGAGATGGACTGCGGGAAAATGAGGGGTTGGCACAGTGTCGCCTTACCAGACGATGTGAAGAGAGAACTCTTTGATGGGGGTCAGAGATGATGTCCCACATTGCACACGTTTTTTCTTTTCTTTTTTTTTTGTTTTCAAATTTCTACCCATCACACTGGAAATCGCCAGAAGTGAAATGTATCATTACAGGATCTGTGTCCGCAGAGGAGCAAGGCTAGAAGGAGTAGGTGACTTATCTGCCACAGACGTGGGTCTTTGGGGTAATAAGTCATGCATGAGAAGCTGTTTCCCTCCTCTGAATGGGGTATCCATGTCGCTTGGTCCCTGCATACTCTCTGAAGTGGTCGACTTAGCCTGGCCTTCTTGTATAATTAGTCTCCTGAACCATGTAGGATATGTTTCTCGATGGCTCAACTCCGCCACTTTCATTTATACCTATTCCTCCCTCTCTCTCCCTCTCTCCTACTCTTATTCTCTTCTCTCCCCTCCTTTTAATCTCTAAAGACCACACACACACACACACACAGCAGTCTAACTGCAACCACCTAGATGTTCAGTCTTGGTTTTAATACCGTTGTTGCTAGTGACCCCTTGTATGATAATGAAACTCTACCACAGTAACTCGTTGAACTATCTCTACTTCCTTTTGTGCTACTTTTTAAATGTTCTTGCTCTTCTCTTTTATCATTATAGTGAATGTAGAGACTGCTTTTCGGGCCAGAGGGGATTTTTTTGCAGTACTGTGAGTGGCCACTAGGAAAATGTGGCTGAGAGGTTGTGTCGGGTATTCAGCCGTATTCAGCTCTCTTCATACATCGGTTATTACAGCCGATAACAGAAAAACACCTGCTCTTCTGAGGGTGTCAACAAACAAAAGGCGGCTTATACAGTTGGTAACAGGAAAACACCTGCTCATGAAGGCAGTGTCTGTAACAAAAGAAGGCTTCTTCTGCACTTCAGTACAAAGATGTATGTACTGTATCTGTCTCTGGTCTCTGCTCCTTTCCCTCACAATGCATATGCAAATATATATACACATATACCACATACACATTGTATGTGTTTATATGAAGTAATGAAACTACTGTATATGAATGATATTAAACTGCCCTCTGTCTTATTTAAAATACGACTCTGCTTCGAGCTTGAAGTTTTTCAGTTTGTTCCGCTGACTTTACTTTCACAATAATGCAACTTTATTCTCAGAAAAAATCTATTTTGAGTTTGACCTCAGAATATTGCAACTTTTGCTCCACAATTTCAGAATTGTATTTATTTTTTATTTTTGTAGCACAGTGCCTTTCTGGGTGGGGTCTGCATATTCTCACCTGTGGGTTTGTATGTTCTCTCCAGCTTCCTCCCACCGTCCAAAGACTCTAAATTGCCCATGTGTGAATATGAGTGAATGGTTGTCTCTATACAGTATGTCAGCCCTGTGATAGCCTGGTGACCTGTCCAGGGTGTACCCGACCTCTAGACCAATGCACTCCCAGGACTCTTGAGAGGACAAGCGATTAGGATAATAAATGGATGGACAGATAAATGAGGGGAGAAAGCATTAGAAATGCCTCGTAATGTAATTCACTCCAGTACGACTCCACCAACCACTATGACCTCAATAATAAACTAAAATAATAACTATAGTAGATTTATCACCTTTTTTACAGTTTCAACAAAAACTGAGCAATTAAAACATTGTAAAAGCAGAATTCATTGCAAAACTATGTGGCCACTGAGTGTACTTCACATGTATATGAGAGCATTTTATGTGTGTATATGAGTGGTAACTATCTTATTAATTGCCTACTACAGAACTGCTACATAAACTCAACCCCAACAGAATCTGCATTCCTACAGATGTGAGTGTAAAAATATGAAAGTATAGTACATTTGATGGTGTAGGCAGAAAGAGCTCACTCAAATCTGAAACTCAAATGTTACAAACACATTGTGCTGACTACCAGTCTCCTGAAAATCTTATAATTTGACCTGCAATTACACACAGTGTATGTCTGACACCTCTGACAATGACCCGAGAGCTCCAGCAAGAAACACAATTTACCACAGAAGGAAACGCAAGCATCCAACCTTGAGGTCATCTGGTTCAAATCCCCAGATTGGCAGCGAAAATCCTCTGTGTTGGAAGTGAATGAGTCAATCTCTGACCTTGGTCATAATCTACCAACCAGGTGCCTTTGAGCAACGCCCTTTAACCCCAAACTTTAACGGTGGAGCAACAATAGGCAACTTTTTTCTTTTTTACCTTCCACCTCACAAGTATTTTTGAATATAGAACACTTTAGCACAGAAAAACAATATCTAATATAAGTCAAGCTTCCCTGAATACATGAACATTTGAAGCAACAACTGTGCATTAGAAAAGTATAACTTGGTACTGTAACACTAATTAGCCATCCTAGTAGGCTAAAGAGCACCACTCCCTTGGTCACATTTCCTCCATGCTCCAATACAACTGAGATTGTTCCTAAGTTGAGAGAAAATGAAGAAATAAATGACTGAGACATGGGAGGGAAGGAGGGCAGCCTGGCGTCACTCGCCTGCCTTGTTAAAGGAAAGAATAATTACTGGAGCATTACACAGTAATGCATCAAATGATCATGTCACTTTTGACTGTGTATGGGGAATGATTAACAAGCTAGAAGAGCTGCCACGCAGTCTGAAAAGGCCTCTGGGTAAATAAAGGACTTCTCTTCTCAGTGTTGCATTATTCTTTAAGGTAATAACATACAACATTTTCAAATAGTCTCATCAGTGTTTCCAGGAACGAATGGTGCTACATTTTTTTAATATACCAAAAGTGAATTTTTCTTCATTAGTTAGAAAACCAATACAATATTTCATATATGTAATTTGTAATTTTTATTTTGTTTTGAGTCTGGTTTTGGAAAAAAAAAAATCCACCTTGTGTATTGAAAACCTTTCTTTTGTGCAGTATTTTTATATTTATCACCTTGAGGGCCACATTTTAGAAGAGTTTTTCCAAAGTAAAGTAAAAACAGGGCTGACAGATTATTTCCACTGTGTATGAAATGACCAGCCATGAGGTTAGAAGGTCACCATTGGGTTTTAATGTCCATACATATAGTGCCTGTGGTGTAGTTTCAAGTTTTTGCCACATAATAGGTCACAGAAAGCACCCGCAGCATAGGTATACAGCATAGAGAGCATAGAGAATAACCCCCTTTTTTAAGATAATGTTTCTCTTTACTGTGGACCATAGAAAGCTTATGATGCAGCAATGGGCAGATTCAGGTAAAAAGTGCAATGTTTGCTCTAATCCACCAGTGTTCCCAAACATTTTTAATCAAGGCACCCCAGAATAGCGATTTATTTTCATGGCATCCATCTTGTACTGAACCACTGTGGTGAAGAGGGACCTGAGTGGGGAGGCAAAGCTTTCAATTTACCATTGAGTCTATCTCCCAACCTTCTGTCATGGGCTGTGGGTAGTGACCAAAAGAATAAACACTGCAAATGCAAGCTGTTGAAATGAGTTTCCTTCGTAGGATTGCTGGGCTAAGAGATTGAGGCTATGGAGCTGAGACATCTGGAGGGACCTTGGAGTAGAGCCGCTGCTCATTTGCATCAAAAGGAGCCAGTTGAAGTGGTTCAGGCCTGCCCCTCCTGGGCATGTAGAGCTGCTAGACGGAGTAGACTCTGGAGTGATTATATATCTCATTTGGTCTTGGGGCACCTTGGGATCCTATGGGAGAAGCTGTAAAACGTGGCTGTGAAGGCGACATCAGAACTACCTCACTGAACCTGTGACCTGACTCTGGTTAAGTGGTGGAAAAAGGACGGCTATAAATGTCTAGTTTAAGAATCAAAAGCAACTTGTTCCAGTGAAAATAAACCTCACTGTTCTGAGTGTTCTAAGTAACATACAAGCACACCTCCATCATTTGTTGATTTACACTACACTAATTTGCTTATTTAATCTAACTCACCATGTTTGTTTCAGCACTTGCAATAGATCTGAATACAACAGCCTCTATGACTGTAACTTGTCTTGTCTGTCCCTGAGTTTTAGCAATTCCAGGTGTGTTCTGTGGTAGTATAGTGTTTGCCAACACATGACTTTCATTTGTGTTCCACCACAATGTTGTACACAGGACAAAATAGTTTAACGTCTGGGAACAGTAAGTTCTGTAGACATCCCTCCTGGAAGTTCCGGGAGTGTCTTGTGCCCACAGATGATAAACAGTATCTCGGAAATCTGATATTTTTCTCTTCTTCTTGTAAATGGATCATTTTCCTCCGTGCACTGGTTTTACTTACTGAAGTAACACCATGTAGCATTAGCAGCTTGTGTTGTGTTCTGGGACAGTACGCAGTGTAGGTCAAATTTGCGGAAAAGTTGCAGTGATATTGTGTAAAACTGGATAAAGATGCAAGGTCACGTAAAATTCACGGACATTGTTTTAATTAGCATCTTTTGTTGTAATCTAAACATTGCAAATTCCTGGAGGGACTGATACGTACCACAAGGTGCCCTTTGCCTGTCCTTAATGTATCCCAGGGTTCTGCAGCACCCATTTTGTGAACCATTGCTGTAGTCCATGTATTTAATATTTTGTATAAAAATAGTGGAAGATCATAGTAATTCACATTAGCAGTTGCTAAATATAATAATAAATGAATAAATAATAATAACAGTAGCAAAAGACAGCACAGTACTGTTGGACCAACAAACAGTTTGCATATGAGGAAATAGAAACACCTCAGCAAAGATGGACAAAGGATATTTTGATAATCTAACATAGACCAATCATAAACATGTTTTTATTCATAACAATACATGTATCATATGTATTGCTTATCATATTTGACGGATGCATAATGTAGTTTCCAATCAATCCATGGAAGCTCATGTGTGATATTTATGTTGAGTCTTCTCATCTTTCCTCACTCTGTAATCATAATCCTAACTCCACCACAGCCTTAATGATAAACCATCCTCTCATAGAACGTATTGCATTTATAAGTGGAGTTCCCGCAAGTGGTAAATGTTCCCTCAGCTAGACTTATATAATGTATTTAAAGCACGGAATCCTATCTTACTTCTTTAATCAATTCCATAAATCATTATTAATAACCTTTAAAGCCCCCCATCTGCATGGTTATAATCACCATAGTCAATCTTTGGTGTCAGGTTTGATTGCCAATCCATGTCCTTCTCTAATTGACCTTGTCCAGTGAGGGAAGAGCAGACAATATTGCCTTTTCCCACTGGTGCCCCACTCATTTCTACTCCAAATGAAGACTGCTCCCAGTTTGTTCAGCAGATTGAATTCCATCACTTTATCCTTTAAACAGCTGACGCACAGGCTACTTCAATTTAAAGTTATTGAATGTGCAAAATCGTTACTAGCATCCAAACAGAACAGATGAAGAAGTTATCATTTTAACACAACAGAAAATTTACTTATATTCTCTGTTTAACACATTCAGCTAAATGAAAGATATCATTCAGCTGAATGTGTTAAACAGAGGATGAAGTACTGCATATGCCAACTGATGTCACACCTGCACATCTGACTGACTCAGCATTCATTCTGAATAGTGTGACTTCAGAAATATAAAATAGTTTAAAAGATAAAATCCCGACTGCAGCCCTAACTTAGACTGTACAGTAGATTGTGCAGCACAGACAAATAAAGAAATGTTGTGAGTTTAATCAGTTCTTTGTCACTCTCCAATCTGTAACTATGTTACCTGTCCTGTTCTGCCACTCGTGGCCTGTTAGGATGAGGAATGTGATAAACTGTGTTAAATTGCAGTAATTGTTAGTAACAGCATCTATGGACTTAATGTTTGATATTTACTTATTCCATCACCCTAATATCCTTTAGTTAGTTTAATTACATGTTTTCATAATTCCATATTGAAGTTTTGCTGAAACCCCATGTATACAGAAAACTAATGGTAATATTTCTCACCACATTGGATATCTCCAGCATCCATGTGTTATGAGGCCATAGATTTATTTTCTATAAATATTTCAATAGCCTTGACCTGAAAAACACCTTGTTGCACATTGTTGGAAGACGCACAGAGATCACCTTTATGCCATACGTTTGTACATTTATGTTCCATGTCTCCTATAAATATGTTTAAATGTTACAAATTTGTCTTGTCAAGTAAAATTCATTACAAATATATTTCTCTGAATCGACTAGATTTACTGTGCCTGCATTTTTCCCCCAATCCAGAAATTGTGGCATTTTTGTACTGCAAAAATCTGGGTGGATGGTTGGACATACAAAGCAGAAGACTTTGACACCATTTTGCCTCTCTAACCTATGGTGCACGGGAGGTGCCATGGCTCGAAAAAAACTAAATTGTGTGCACAATTTAGTAATCTGTGTGCATGATTTTTTTTTAATAAATTGTGCATGTGGATTACTAAAAGCCTGACCAATTCAGTGAGCAGAACACAGTTAATCTATAAACTATAGTGGTTTTGTTGCTTTATTTGAGCTTCTAGAGAGGGACAGACTGAGCTTGAAATCAACTGGCTAACGGTAAAAACAAAAGCTGTGAGTGAACTGAGAGCACTAATTTAAGTAATGTGTGCACACAGATTATTTAATTTGTAATCTGTTTACTAATCCATGTTCTCAATTTATTTTTTTCCTCTACTAACTCTATCCATGTTATATAAAGTTTTCTCAGCCTAGTTCAACATTGAAAAAGACTATACTGACATGGAGCCTGAGAAGAGCTTTGTTGACTTTCCCTAACCTTATTAGTGCTTTGAGAAACCATAACACCTTTTCTTAATACTTACAGTATATTTGTAGTGCACATTTTAAAAGCTTTTTTAGTAATTTAATATTTTGAAATTTTACTTTCAGCTCACTTGCATTATTAATTGCATAGTTTAACCCACCAGAGTCTTCATTAAAACATGTCTGGCGTCCAGGAAGCAAATTTGGATAACAGTCTTGGCTAATACTTTTCATCCAGAACATTCAGCAACACTGAACTTATAGTCACACACGCCAAGTAAAACAATCCTACAGGGTAAGGCAGTGAATGGGGTTTGCTAAACAGGTTTACAGTGCTAGTGGTCAGACAGCTTGAGCAGGTGGACAGATCAGGTGCTACTTTATTATGAGCCACCAGTATGCTGGGTTTTTGCCAGGTTTCACCATTTATGTTCTGTGAAACACAACTGTGAATACACATCTGAAAAAGGGAGGGGTAGAGAAGTGATGTAACACTTTTTTTTTCTTAATGCTGACTGCTTTGTCAGGTTCTTATTATGCTGTGTTTGCTAACATTGTCCCCACGCATGGCCCCAAGGGACAAGTCGTCAACATGAACCAACTCTCAGAGAATGCTGGTGTGAACTTTGCAGTTGCAGTTGAAGAAACAAACTGGGGAGTATACTTTAAGTAGAATTCAAGCAGTGTTTCAGCACTTTTATTTATGTAGCTCACTTTCCACCATTTTATTTTATCACAGTGTCAAACTACTGCCTGTATGGTGAGACTTGCTTTCTGACATAGAGTTTTAAAAGTTATTCACATTTGTCTGTAACCAGATTAAAGTGGTGTGTAGAGCTTGTATTTATTATATCCAGGCTTCTAGAAATTCGGGGCCCTTGACAACAGATCAAGAGCCCTGAATAAATACCTAAACAACAGAGTTTCTGTTCAGCTATAGGCCTCCTAAATTATTCAGCGTGCCCCCACTCCTGTGGTGTTTGTGATTGCTAGAACTGACAGCGTGCATTGTGTGTTTAATTGGCAACATTGTACTAACAACTATCAAATAGAGATAAATCTTGATTAAAGGATAACCTGCAGGGCTCATATTTACTCTTGATCATTTGATTTACTGTACAATGACAATGAAGTTAAAACCGAGGCAACTCTTTGTGCTCTCTGTAATTCCTTACCTTGTCAAAAACTATGCTAAACAAAACAACTTTTCAAAAGTGACCCAGTAACACATATACATGCGCATGTGCACGCGCACAACCACACACAGACACACATTGGCAGGGTGATTTATTTTAAGACTCAGAGTGTCTAAGAATGCCATTTAGTAAAGATGGCAGTGGGTAATAAATCCTCATCAAGTCTGGTACATCCTGTTAGCTTCTTCTCTCCTAGTGACAGCTTTTTAATAAGCTGTGTGTGGTCCTGTATGTGTACTTGCCATTTACTAGCTGACGGTACCCCTCCCTGTTCGTCACTGCACATTATACATACTCTACTACAACCTGAGCAAAGCATTAGAATGCAATATAACCATGTCATTCGTACTTTTCAAGGTCTAGGGGAAAGGATGTTGCTTGTTTTTTGCCATAATTGATTTCTTTTTAGCTGTGCAAATGAGTTTCTTATTTCTTTGGAAGTTATTTATATGGAAATGGTGTGATGTTGTGACTACATTAGTCGAGTTATTCTCACCTCCCGCTAAAGTCGTTACCTCCTGGGGAAAGTCCCTTTGTTGCCATTTGCTGTTTTGCTGATTCTGTCAGCAAAAATTAATTGGTGTCCATTTTAACTCCCCTCGAGCCTTAATTTCTATGAGCAGAGAGATACCCAGGCCCAATTAGGTGGTGTAAATAACATTTGCTCTATAATTGCTTCAATAAAGATTTATCGCCTTCTTCTCATTGTCCTTATGTTAAGGCATTGCAAGGCTAACCAGAGGAGACTGAGGCATGGCAAAGTTAGTGACTGGTATGTTGCTGAATATAGCGTACTACTTTGCCTTTGTCTGTGAGTATTATCTCTTTAAGGCAGATTGCATGAAATTTTGATAATGTGATTGGGGTTGATTGGAGAAATCTGCAAATCACAGCATGCTAAGTTTTGGAGTCTTTCCTGATGGACGTTAAGTGAATAAGTGAAATTCCTTAAAATGCAGATTTGCTCTGAAAACACATGTAGACTACTGTATCATGAGCCCCAGTTAACTTTGCCTGCATCACCACCTTAGTTTCTGTTGCTATACCTGTGGCCTGTGGTGCTCTTTAGTTCACAGTGTCAACAATGGCAGATTTCCCCCTTGAAATCTGGATTAATTTTGGAAAAAGTCAGTCTTTGCTATCAGACAGAAGTAGAGAAATGCAAGTTTCATTTCTAGAAGGTAACCACTGATTTTATTGTGGCTTTCAGATTATATCAGCTATGGCTAACTAGCTAATTTTCATTCATTTTATGAGGTGATTCGGCTATTTTCTTGTCTCCAAGAATTGCTAATAATAAATACACCTATAATTTCTGTATGTCCCTGTTAAACAGATAATATGAGACTATTGATATAACCTACTAATGATTATTCCTACTTTCATAGGAATAATTACAATAAAAAGGAAGCTTTGATTAGCTAGACTAGAGGGTTAAATAATGTGGAGAAGGGCACGTTTGATTAATCTAGCAAAAGGGCAGGGGCTTGAGCCTCCAGAGCTATCCCCTCTGCACATGCCTGATCTCTATCTGATAGAAAATGAGAGCTGACATGAAGGTCAGAAGAATGCATGGGCTACTCACACCACTTTACATGATTTTCTGAATATAAAATTATTTAATCAATGTCTTCATGGTATTTTTTTATAAAAAATAAACTGGAAAATGAGGTCAGCCATCTTCACTACAAATAACAACAAAACAAAAAACATCTGCTTAGGTATGTGTATATACAAACAACATATATTTCACACACTTTCAGAAAGCTAACCTATTGTTAGTACATTGTACATTCACTTAAATACTCAAAACCATACATCAAAGATGAACAATTTTATAAAACCTTTCGGGGTGATAAACTGTTCACAGTTATATTAATGATGGTTAGAGGTATGATGATTAGTGAGGGAGAACTCTGGCTGGCAAAAAAGATCCTCTGCTCATCAGGGACCTTGGAAGCATCAGTTTGCCACCATTACTAAAAGCTATTGCTTGCCTATTCATCCATTTCCCATGTACGATCCAAATAAACATGGCAGTGCTTGGTCTGCCAGGTGAATGTGGGGCTTGCCACCTCCTCTTCTCTGTTCCTTTTCCCGTATTAATAGCTCCTCAGGAGAGCCAGAGAGGTCTGTGTGTCAGGTTTTATCTCCAGAGAAGAACAAGGGAAAAACTAAATGAAGCCTGAACTTGAGAACAGCCCCATCTAAGCTTCTCGAGGGGATGCTCGGAGCACATTAAGGGAAACATCAGTAATGTGCAAAACAAATGGAGGGATGTGAAAACCCCCAAAGACTTTCCCCCACCAGCTACGTTGAGCTGCTGCCATAAATCTCAGGACCCCTGTGCGCACTGTTGTATTCAGACTAGGGGAGAGAAACAGGGACTAAGCAGAGCCAGGTTTCTTCCGCATGGAATCAGTGTAACTGTCAAAAAGAGGCTTTTCATTTCAGTGCTTAGCTCCAAATGTGGGCTGCTTGTTGCCTCTTTGCCAAAGGCTTTTCAGACTTGATGCGCTAAACAGTTAGTTGAAAAGTTAAAGCAATTATCCATCGTTGCTGTCCGGAGAGTATTTCTCCTGCCTTCAATGACAGTCTGTTTGTAACTACATGATCTGGATAAAGACTAATGGAGTGTGAGTAAAGCACAGGAGCAACAGGATTATACTAATAAAGATGTATTATGGCTGAGAACAAAAGGCCTTGGCAAGGTATCTGACTACTGGGGCTTGTGTGTTGCTTGTGAATAGGGGAGGTGGGCGGTGCACACTGAGATGTACATTTCCCCATATCAAATGTAGGCATGCTTTGTGGTGATATTGCAGATGATACTACAGGATGGATTTCCATGAAAATGTATGTAGACATTCATTGTCCCCAGAGGATGAAGACTGCTGACTTTGAAGATTCTGACTTTCCCTCAGGCACAACCAGGAAGTTGACATCATCCGTATTGTAATGTGTCAGTGCTCAGAGGACTCTGAATCTGACCATACAGTGCATTTCAACTATTCCCATTAACCTCAGCTAATTTGTGTTTAGTGCTAATTAGAAAACATTTGCATGCTAACATTCTAGGCTAAGGTTGTAAAGAAGATAAACTTTTTAAGTACTAAACATTAGCAATGTAACTTACAAACCACTGTGTCTTATTACAGTTTTATTACAGCAAGACTTTAAGACAAGTTTTCAGTTTAACTGGATGGACTCAAATGGACTTTACCCTGCCGGCTTGCTTGTCCAGAGTCTGTATAATGTCTGATTATAAGTGTCTAATTTTGTTGTGTGATGTCCTGCCTCCGCACTCTATCAGTCATCATCATTTGCCTAAACCAGGTTTTTTTCCAGCATGTGACAACACATCTGACATGAACAATCTCCAGTTGTGTGCTACATACGTGAAAGGGCAACAATGTCCGGACCTGATTCTCCAGATATTGTCTGGAGTTTATATGAGAAAATGGCATCAGTTTTGACAAAATATGAGCAATTGCAAAACTAGGTTTGAACTCTTTTCAAACATCTTTTCCTGTGGTGTAAACTTTTGGTGAACTGATACCTTTCAGGCCAATTTTGTAAAAATCTATTTTAACAAAACAAGCAGGCAAGCCGACCACAATAAAAGAGGACATCTGTGATAATTCCTAGTAGCAAGCAATGACAAAAATTCTTCAAAGTCTCAATTAAATACCTTTGAATATCCAAATCAGCTGCAGTTAAACGTCAAATGCTATTTATCAACCCAGTAAATGTAGGAGAGCAGTTTGCAGATTGGGTATGAATTACCATTCTCCTCCTTCCCCTCTAGCTGTTGCTCGTGCCGAATGGTCAGAGTGGTTTGCCTGGCCTCATTTGCTGGTTAATTGCATTTTATAGTTGAGCTAAAAACCTGTCATCTGTTTCTGTGGTTCCATTTATCTTACAAATAACCTAGAGAGGGAGGGTTAAAGTACCTTTGCAGGCCAAATAAGCTCTTTTGCTGAATTCCTTACAGCTTATATGGCAGATATCACTTTTTAACCACCCCTTTCATGTCCATAATGAGGCACAATTAAATTTTGGGAATTAATGCAGCTGAAAAACATTAGGAGAAATAAAATATGAACAAAGGTAGCCTGTTCTCAGGTTTGTGAATTCCAGCTGTCATTTGAGCATTGCTGGAGCAAAAAACCCTACAGTACACATACAGTAAGTGAATCAGTGTCCCAGTTTTTAAACTGTAAATTCATTAATAATCAACCCACCTAAAAAACATGAACAATATCAAAATATCTGCTGCTGCTACAGCTCATGACATTGTGTTGCATCTTTTTTCCTTCAAGGTAGTGCATATTCCCAGTGTGAATGGTGTCCCCATTCCTTGTAATTATGCAAATGACACATTAATGAGGTGTAATTGTAAATTCATAAAACAGCGGGGATAAACTGTATAAAGATACCATGTCTTAATAGGGGTAGTGGGAAGCTTCATCATTGAAGGGTTGAATACGCTAATTGTTTACCCACCACTGCTACGTTAAGAAGCACATATTCATTTTAGGGGCAAGAAGTCTAGTTATGAGCGTTTATACTTAATGAATGGTGTTGAGTGTTTATCATGGCAAGGAACATTTACTACGCAAACTACACATTTTAAAAGGCACAGATACACTGTAAAACAGCTGGGAGCAAAGGATCAGCTATTTAGCCTTGACTTCGTTTCTGTACTGTGTTTGAGATAATTATCACATTGCATTACTGCTTATTGCTCTCTGTGGCCTTTCGCAGTCAAGATGAGTCAGCCGTTTCACATCCAGCACAATATTTAAATGCACAATTTAGAATTTAAAGACTTCTTGATGAACCATAGTTTAAATCAACTATAAAATAGGTTTGCTTTAGGGGTTGTGCTACTTCACAGCCGGTTTTAGCACATGGATATTCTGTACTTTTTAATGATATACTGTATAAACACATTTATTAGAATTTAATTTTATGTCCCCAGGTTTTAACATTTATCTGAGGGAAATATTATTATTCATCCAAAACATCATTGCAGCATTAAAACCACTTCAAACTTTGCAAATACATCATTCTGCCCAGTGAAACTCAAACATCCAATAACCAAAATGCATTTCTGTGTGGAAAGGGGACTTTAAGATTTGAAGAGTCTGACACCAGAAGGCTCTGTTCATGTTCATCTGCTGAAGGCGGACAGGTTGCCTGTGCTTCACTTAAATATGAATGTAACAAATGTACTTTATGTGTGAGCATGATTTTTTGACTTTTCAAAGATGTTTCAGGCACGACTTAATCAAAACAGAACGTCTTTATATGCCGTGCGAATCTGAAGTGGATCTTACGTTTTAGTATAGGGATGTCCTGAGCTAACCCAGAGGATTGGTATAGGTGTAGATTTGGACATATTTTAAACAATGTGTATTGGTTGATTAAAAGCTGATTGAAATGCTATGCTTTCCTTCCTGAACTCTAACAAGTTTTGTCCATTTGTTCATCCAGCTCACACAAACATTAATCTGTGAGTGACGTCTTGATTTGTAGCTGATCTGTAGCCAGTGTCATTGCAATAGATTGTTTGTGACAGGAAGTACCCTAAAAACACTTATTTGGCTGCAGTACCCAGTAACCAAATATTAAAGAACTTGGACTGGGTCCAAAATAACATGACTGGGACATCCCTAATTCAATTCAATTCAATTTTATTTGTATAGCGCCAAATCACAACATCAGTCATCTCAAGGCACTTTACAGTGTAA
>JAUMHL010000018.1:25974297-25986776 GCA_032362345.1 Sandelia bainsii | reverse complement strand
TGCTGTGATGTCTGATTCCCACCATAAAACACTTTAACGTCGCTACACTCACATGTCTGGATGTTGAAATGTAACGTCGGATATTTTAGCCGACAGAATACCGGATACAGATCGGAACTGTGAACATATGATCATTATGTTAACAGAAAACGTAATCGGGTCGCAATTACGTTCTTGTTATAAATAACTGTGGTTCTATCAACTCTGCCGTGTTGAAGAGATTTAAAATGAAAAAGTTCAATACTTCCAGTTCTTTTCTGATGCAGAAAGCAGCAGCTCATTGTTTGAGACGCATGACGACGTTAATCCAAAGCCAATACTGATCAAAATCCCACCCCTCCTGTGACCCATGGTTTGTCTGTATGTGTATTCAGGGACAGTGAACAACGGACTTTCATCATCATCATAATAATAAAACTGCGTTAACGCGCAACAAAATAATTGTCAATTAATTTATGCGTTAACGCGATAATAAGACGTTAGCGCGCCCAGCCCTCCCTTACGAAAAAAAAGTATTTTCAAGTATACTATTAGTATACTTTTTTTCAACTAAAATTAAGCAAGTATACTTTTAGTTTACTTTTTATGTACTTTTATAAATATACTAGACAAAATTATATTTAAGTATACTTTAAGTATAATAAGAAGTATTCAGAAAAGTATAAGTACATTTGGCCTATATTTGGACTTATACTTAAGTATACTTGACGCACACTAATAAGTATACAGAAAAAGTATAAGTACATTTGGCCCATCTTTGTACATATATTTAACCCTTTATTCACTGTCAGGCCAGATCGGATACTTGGAGTATACTGACAAGTATACAGAAAGGTAGAAGTACATTTGGCATATACTTGTAATTATACTTGAAGTATACTTGAAGTACACTAACAAGCACTTCCTGCTTCCTGTTTATCTTTTCATAAATCAACCTTAAACACCAGTCTGAACGTGCCTGGCATCTTTGAGTCCTGAATCAAAACTGTATTGTATTGTATTGTATTGTATTGTAGTATACCAAACTTTTTTGTGCATGGAAGACTCAACTTTTTCATGATTGGGGGCCAAGTTTTTTTAAGTCAAAAATGGTAATTTCTTGTTGGGACTAGCAATGTAACAGTGCCATATTCATCCCAAGGAAAAAATGTGATAACTGGCAGTTATGTTTTAATGGGTGTCTGCTTTGGGGTGTGTGCTTCAACATTTGATGACTCAGCTGTTCAATAAAAATATTTTTCCATTGCATAAAAAAGCACATAAAAGTACATTTATGGTTCACTTTTAATGGGTTATAATATAACCAGCAAGTATTGCCTTTTGAGAGTGCAAATATCTGTAACATCTGACATCATACCTCACAATGACATCATGCCTCTACAGAGCAGGCTGTTGACAACTGAATACACCTAGAGGAAACTGTGGAAAGAAAACTGTGACTGTACTTAACTTTCTAACCCGACTATGGACTAAAATAGCATAAAACATGGTATAGTAATTATGGTAGGAATCACCAAGGGAGAGATGACAGTGTCTCTAATGCCAAAAGTCTAAGACCCTGCACATCTGCTTTCAAAGACAAAAGAAAACAATAAAACTTTTCTTTCCAGTCCATATGGCCAATTAGAAGAGAAATCCTTAGTGAGTTTGTCCTTAATTATTTCTCTACCTCTTGCAATGAATGGAATCATTTTACCGTAAAGGACTTCTAATCAAGGAAAAAATGTCATATTATAGCTATTCATGGCAAGTGATGTTGCCCTCCCTGGTGTAAAAAAGTTTTCAAGTGCACCATGTGATTGGTAGCTGAAAAAAATCCACTTGTTGTGGAGGCATCTATGGGAATGTATTATGAATAAATAAACTCACTGTCAAACATTCCCTTTGGGTTGGTTTACAAAGCAGCCTCTTGATGTGAATAAATGATTCTTGAGATTGAAATCTGAGGAAGAGAAAGGCCTGCAGTGAACATTCGTTTAGTTATCCCTCTCTATAACAAGCCAGTGACTTACTGTAGCTCCTCTGGGACTGCACCATATCCAAGACATCTAAAAATACTCTCAGGTATCCACAGTTACACAGATTTCTGCCCAATTTCTGTAGATTATACTGTATGTCTTCTTTATTATCCCCACTACCTCTTATGTACAGTATTCCATTTTGCTATGGTCGTGTTTTGCTTATCGGCACTTATATGAAAAGCAAAAGTGCCCAGACAGCTCGGTTTTATGTTACCAACTGTGCAAACTAAATGTCGAATGCGTTTGCCAACTGTTTTGAAGAATTACAGAGTGGGGACTAAAAAGACTTTTATTTTTATTGCTTTCCAAATCCCTCTTGCTCTATACATGTGGGAAATCTCAGCAAGAACTGTCTTCCTCTAACCCATGTCATTCAATATAAAAAGGAAAAAAAAGCATGGTTTCCTACAGATGCCTTGTCCTCTTTTTTTGGACAGCGATGGAGATTTAGTCTTTAATTAAATGTCATTTTTTCATTGCCAGCCTTTTTTCCCCTGCTCTTTTTGTTTATTCTTCCCAGTGTCTTTATAATACATGCAATGCAATCCAAGTCTGTTTTTACTCTTTCACTAGTCTTGCTAGTGTCCTTGAATGCGAACTACTTGTATGAATGAGCCATGTCATTTAGGGGATAAAGAGCGACAGGAGAGACGTTTAACCTTGCGCTCCTTTCGTCTTTTTGCAATCTAACCTCACACGCTGTAGGTCTCAACTTGCTCAGTCTGAAACGTAATGCTCTGTGCATAGCAATGGCCCTATCTTCAGATGCTGTTGGCCCATGCAATCCCTCTCAGTCAGTCTTCATTACACAAGAGATGGAGAGACTCATCCTATCCCATATTGCTCTGACTCTTATACCAGCACCAGTATTTAGATGGTCTGATCTCTCTCTCTCTCTCTCACTTTCATGATGAAAAGGTGTTTGAGTTTTGAGTCTGGAACACACATCTGAGCTCTTTCATTTTCTTTATTTATTAATCTATTCTTAAATGCCATCACTCTGCAGAGACGTGTCACCTACAAATGATGTTTTTTCACAACTAAAATGCAAATATGTTTTGTAAGGAACGTGATTTTCCACCAAAATATCTAATCTTGCAGCATATCAATTTGACTGCCTACAACGTTATTACTTGGTTAGAATTAGAGAAAGACTAGAGTCTGGCTTACAGTAATAGAATACAAGTCCCTTCACACACAAGGTGCTCATTAACCTTTAAACAAAACAACATTTTTTTTCTCTAATGATGATAATAATAATGATAATAATTATATACTTTATTGATCCCCTTGGGGAAATTGTTGTTTGACAGCTGCTAGATAGTACATATTGTCGCTACTACAAACCACTCACCCTCGGGTTTGTAGGCGACTGTTCCAGCCACTAAGCTACTTGTGGCCCCAAATCTTAACCAAAGCAGCTTTCGTGCCTAAATCGAACCTCACATGGAACTGATGTGACAAATCCTTTTGTGTAAAATGTCGGATTCACAGTACATGTATTTGGGACTGTGGTCAGTTGCAAATACACTTTGGTGCAGTGCAGTAGCAGGGCTGTGTGTATGGGATTTACTTTTACAATTAGGTGACTGAGGATGTCACTTGGACGAGTGATGAAGTCCAACAGTTCTTTGTCTTTCACAAGGATTGACTCACTATATATTACTATAGTGGCCATGCTCATAGTAATGAAGGAACGTTCCATCCTGTGCAACACTGTGATTCCAGACAATGATGAAGGTCAATGTTTTATGGATGAGACATTTTAGGATTTGGCAACACTAACAAGACTAAGAGTCTACAGTTACACTAGTGGCTGTGAGGCACAGCAGTGCTTAGAGCTACATGCTAACATTGCTATGTATACATGCTCACAATGACACTGCTAACATGCCGAAGTTTAGCAGATGACATTTACTGTTTTGAGGATGATAGCATTTGTTAATTAGTGGCAAAAGAAAGATACAGCTGAGGCTGGTGGAGAGGTCTATTTATTTTTCACAGGTATGTTGACATTATGGGACAAGTTGAAATTTTGATCTGGTGGTGGAAGTACATGAAAAATTAAGGGAGTTAGTACAGTGGGTAGAGCAGTCGTCTCTGAATCCCGGGGTGAGTACTTCGATTCCTGGTTCCTGCAGGTTACATGTCGAGGTGTCCTTGGACAAGACACTGAAATCCCACAGTAGTTCCATCATTTACTGCAGCTGTCCAACAACAAATTCCCCAAGGGGAACAAAAAAGTGTGTCACTATTATTATTATTATTATTATTATTACAATTCAGCCTAAGGGGAACGTGAAGAGGGGAACCCTATGTAGAATTTCTTGAGATTCATAGAATTGAATAATTCAGTACTGTCCTCTATCTATCTATCTATCTATCTATCTATCTATCTATCTATCTATCTATCTATCTATCTATCTATGGCTCAGGCTCAAAAGTTAATTGATACTAACAATTAGAAAATACCGATTATTACCAGCCTACAGCCTTTAATCAGGCTATGTAGTTTAAATTCTTTGACACTAATATCAATTTAATTGAGTAGATGTTTTTTATCAACACTGATAGTTTTGTTGAGCAGGGGAGTCAAAATTCCACGCCCGTCCATGCTCATATGAAAAACACACTTATTTTAATACTGTTTCAACACTAGTTTGACTTCACATGCACTTTATGAATATGACAACACTGTACTTAACATTGGTATATAACTTTGCTATGCTATATGAACATTCCAAGTGAAAAGCAGAAGTGGGTGTTTTGCTTTGATTTGAGGCAGCTGTCCCAGCATGTTGTGGGAGATTGTTGTTCAGTATTTCAGACCTAAATTGTCACCTGAGGTGGAATTAGATGAATTCAAGCGTAATCAGTGATTCAATTTCCATCATAATCTCTTCACAAATGTTTGAACAAATTGTGAAAATAAAATGGTAGTGACAACCTCTCATACATTTATGCAATAGATCAAATATTAGGATTTTACAACAAGTTGACACATGAGCTGCAACCTCCCTAAAGTCACAACGCAATATTCATCTCTTACGGCTATAAATGGATCTGTAAAACGTCTGTTATTGTTTGATAAGTCCCACCATGAAGAGATTTAGGTGTGCTGTCTGACACTGACACTGGATTAGAATTGAACTGGCTCTGGAGTGACTAAATTGCAGCACAACACTTCCTAGCCTGCAATGGTTGGAAAAAAAAGTAAGAAAAAAACTCCTTCATGCTCCTGAGCTGTACCCTTAAAATTAACTGCACCCTGTTACATGATGCGCCTCCATGCGTATGTATTTTCAAAGCGTGACAGCTGGATTGCAGTTGTTTCAGCTTCCTCAGTCAGATGATCGCTATTTGGAACAGCTTTTTATTCCGGTGCTGGCAGTCAGTGCCGCCTGGCTTGACAAATAACCCTTAAGCGCTTTCCACCTACTAACCCGTTCCAAGAATATGTGCATTTCTGCATTCCCTTGCTTGCATTTGATAAGACAGTAAGTGGTGAATATGCCTCCTGATGACTAGGTCCATCGACCCTCTGCTGCTGCTTTTGGGATCAGATACAAAGAGGCCAGTGGGAGTTCAGTGGCAGATGGTTTTAAACAAGAGTTGGGTGGTAAGATTTGACTGACAGTCCCTCGGTGCCCCCACTTCCCCCACCTCTTTGGTCTCAGTGATGGCTTAATGGTGTCAACAGGAGAGTTAGGGTCCTGACTCCTTTATCTGGACAAAATCTTAGACCCATCACCTTCTCTGTTTGCAGTAATTGCAGGACTGTGTGTGGACTCTGTGGGGGGGAGAAAGGCAAAGTAAAAGCCAAATCAAAAGGCTCAGCTTCAATCCACTTGACCGAGTGGGTCAACGGAAATAAATGACTTTCCTTTGACCAGCTGTATATCCATCTTTTCAGTGTCACCACTGTCAAGGAGACTGGGGCCTATCTGTGCTGTATTCCTGCTCCCGCTAAAATGAAAAAAGACCACTGGTGGAAAAAAAAACCCCATCACTCCTTTCTGTCTGTTGGCTCCGTTATCAATGAGAAGCTCTCCATCTATGGCTAGCATCACCATGTATCCACATCACCTCCAGTTGTCGATTATCATAGCTTGGAATAATGCATGAGAGAATGCGCCAGACATGTGAACCATGAGGGGCGTTTAAGGTGTAGAAAAATGTGCGAGCACTCTGCGTCTACACATCTGGAAATTTCAAGTTGGAGGACATCTTTGTGTGTACATGTGTGAGTACAGGCAGCAGAGTCACTCCACTCCCCACCTGAGAAATAGAAGGAAGGAGGTGGTATTGGCACAGGCAGACATGGCAAGTGGCAAAGCAGATGGCTCTCTGCTTACCATCATTTCCTCTCCCATAATGCTTCAGGATCGTAGCACGGCGAGCACGTTCTACACTCTGTCTCCCCATGGGAAGAAGTAGCTACAGGGTACTTATTTTTAAGGAGAAAACGAGCCCAAGCACTGCACAGGAGCCCTAATTGTTTACAAGATACCAAGTTCTACTTCCCTAACATTTCTTTTTTTTGAGCATCAAAGAACACCAGCAGAAAAAAAGCAACATTTGCGTGGAGTATTGATGCTGCTGATGATACCTTTCCTTCCTGTTAAGCCACCTGCCTCGTTAGCCACCTTGCAGCCGGTGCCAATGAACTGGACGACAAATCAAATTGGAGCTTTTCATGATGTTCCCCTTCTTCCTGGCTCTCACAGTTCTCTATTCTTTTCATTAGCTGCCCAGGCGCCAGATGGAACCCATCGTCTCTGCTCCACCCCAGGGCTCTTTCTCTCCTTTAGAGTAGGTAGAGCAAGACCTGTTTACACTTCAGCAGCCAACACACATGCGTGCGCACGCACACGCACACACACATACATACACTCACACTCTCTCTGTCTGCCTTTTTCTTTCTTGTTATCAATTTCACATGCTCATGTGGTCATATAGTGAACTATCCTAACCGAAGTCCTGAAATCATGGTAATGTTACAAGCTGCTTACTCTTATTCTGCTCGCTCTGACTACATGTAAACTACTTTCCCTCTTGTTTGTGCTCGTCAGTCTACCTCAGAAACTTCTACCCTAGTTACCTGAGGCTCAGTGACAGAAAACTAGAAAAAAAAGAATGAAAATAATGCTTTTTGTTTATTTACCTGTGTGTTTGCTTTGTGCTTGTGTAATACGTCTGATCCACACAGCAACAGCAACACCACAAATAGCAGATGGTGGTCATCTGGTTTGGGTACTTAATACTCATCTGCTGCCCTACTTCTGCTGGATCCACTGAATCTATGCATTCTTGTATGTGCACATGTGGCTGTTGCATTTGATATTAAGAAAAAAAAATCCTATTTATTTAAAAATGGAATGCTTAGTGGAATCTGAGTCTCTTCAGGAGCTCATCTGCCAATATGGCACTCCCTCAAACCGTCTGTAGATGGCAGAGAAGAACGTGGACGGCATTACACATAGTGCACATTTTTCTCATACTGTATCTGACTTTTGGAAATTACAACACACGTGATAACTGAACACTGGTGATTCAGTCTCATTTAAAATGTTGGGAATAACATGAAAAAAATAAACAGGGTCTATCTTTCTCAGATAGCACCTAAGATTTTCCACCCTTATACTGTATAATCATACTTATGGCTGTCATTATTCAGTGTAATAGGTAAAAGAGGACAACAATGTGCCATCCATCACTATTTTACCAACACTTGTATGATTACACAAGCTCTCACTGAGTAGCATAAATCAAAAACTAAACCCTTGAGGTTATGGGATAAATCAGCAAACATTAGCAAGGCCTCTCCATTTTTCAGATAATGAAGACAGGTTTATAATCATCTCACATTCAACCCAATATAAAACCCCATGGTAAATAAACCATCGTTTTTCATGCGCTCACTAACTTGCTTCATAATGTGCCTGAGCTGTAAATAATCGTTCCATGTGCGCATGTCGATATATTTCACCACAGACAGGTCAAAAGGAATTATCCGTGCCTTCTACCACATCCAAGAAGAGTCGGTGCTGCAGGTGTTTGTCTGTGTGTGTCTGTGTGTGTGTGTGTGTGTGAAATATAGCAGCTTTGACTGGCACAGCACCGCGGAGATGTAATTGGCTTTCGGGGAGAGGTAAACAGGACTGCAGCCACGTGGAGGGCAGCAGAAGATTGACCTTCAGAATAGGGATCGAAAGGAACGGACGGGTGGTTGCCTTGGGCACCTTACTGTGCTAGCTGTCATCCGAGTGCATCTTTGACACTGGAGCTGTTATTTTTACTTTTTTTTACTGTTAGGCGACGGTGTAGAGGGGTAGCATAATCAGATCCAACCTCCAATATCCCCATTACTCATACAGAGCACTTTGTAGGGAGGACACCTTCCGCGAGGATCACTGGGTTCCTCGTGTGATCAGGGTCATCCATGTTTCTCTGTCTGATAAGGCTGGGCAGTGTTTCTTGTCTGCAGCAGTGCACTCTGTGGCACTCGAAGTGTGATTACTACAGCTGCAGAGGTGAAAGCAAGACACCCGCTGAGAGCTTCTAAAAGGTGTCAGAGGCAGGGTGACTGTGTTGTATGCCAGAGATTTTTACCTTTCTAACCAAGGGGAGAGACCTCACTTTCCACGACTGCTGGCGCATGGATGGTGACAGGCCATTTGTCGAACTAACTGCTCCATGCATATTATAATGCGGCTGCGTGTGCGCATTTGTTGCATGTGCTTTATGTGCATCTGTGTCATAAATCAACTCTGTTGGGTTCATACGGTGACTTGTGAGCTTCATTGCACTGCAGTTTAAGATAACATGCAAACAGACTAAACCCAAGCAAATGAACAACTTCATCAGTTTCACAATATGGGTTCAGCATTTACACAAAAAAAAGGTTGTGTTTTGTATTTTCAGGTCATTTCTGTATTTGCCTGTGTTTCCAGTATTTGCTGCTCTTTTTGGTATCTAGTTGTGTTTTCTGTTTTTTTTCCCCAGTTATCTGTATTTGCAGCATGTTTCTTAATTTGCTTGCTTGGGTTTTGTCTGTTTGCATGTATTTATTTAAGTGGCAGTGTGTTGAGCTCTCAGGGCCATCGTAGGTTTGCAAACTCTGCAGAATGTTTAAAGAGATATGGAGCTGGATTATGCTGTTTTACCCCCACATGCTTGCACATACACACACACACACACACACACACTTGCATAGTCCCCACCCCATTGCCATCTGCTTGTTCATACTATTAATGGGAGCCAATAATTGCCCTATGCTTGGCTTACATTGGCAGTTTATGATGGATCTCAGAGCCTGTTATTGGGGCACATTCCCTTACCATGTAGATGAAATAAAATCAAAAATGAAAGCAAATGCTACAAGATTGCTACTCAACTCACTGGGTTTCATGCTGAAGACTAAAAGGTGAGATGGACTGGTGTCTAAAACAATGGAATGCTACTATCATGATTACAAAACACTGCCCACTGCATCACCCCTCTCCTGTCCCGGCTGTACTCTTTAAATGAATACAAGGAGCAGTGAAGTGAAGTACACTTTATTAGCTTCAGCTAAGATGGTCGTCCCTGTACAATGATGACTTTCTTCCACTCAATCTTAATTAGCAAGTGGAGATGCTTCCGCAGGTTTGATGAGGTCAAAGCCATTCATTTTCCAGCTCAGCGGGGACCTTTCTCGCTTCTCCCTTTTGTATTGACACTCTGGGATAATCATATCGGTGACCTCTCTCTCTTGCTCGACTACGTCTTTGCCTCTTGCCGAGCAACACAGCGGCTGGTCTCGCCTGAACCACGAGGAATCAACGCCCTCCAATACCCCACCTGAAACAAAAAGAGAGTGTGAGAGACAATCAGTCCAAGCTTAGTGAAAGAGAAAGGAAAGTGAGAGACAGGGTGTGTTGGCTAATACCACTGCTGATAGATAAAGGTGCTGGATACAACAACACCTACCCTGCATCTGCTTTTGTTACCAGCACATCAGCCATGACATACTGATTTCCAGGATGATAAATGGCAGCCAGGGCTCACAAAGAGAGTAGATAACACTAGAGTACATAATGTTACAGCACAAAACACTGAGCATTTTGCAGCAGAAAATTTTTGATGTCACAAATTACAGCAGATGTTGTTGAAACTCAAATTCAAAAGCTTGGTGAAGAGAGGAAAGTTTTAGTTTTAACTAA
The DNA here is from genome assembly GCA_032362345.1 of Sandelia bainsii. Classification (NCBI taxonomy): domain Eukaryota; kingdom Metazoa; phylum Chordata; class Actinopteri; order Anabantiformes; family Anabantidae; genus Sandelia; species Sandelia bainsii. The sequence continues at coordinate 25,976,551 of JAUMHL010000018.1, read as the reverse complement.
AGAGGCAAATGAAGGTGAACTGTTTAAGTATAGTAGTATTAGTAGTAGTAGTAGTAGTAGTATCAGTCTCAATTATTACTATTTTTTGATAATTTCTTCGCTTCACATAGCAATTATGGAGAGATGGGCAGTCATGTTGGGGGAAACTGTGTCACACTTTTGAAAAGGGAAAATTACAGAATTTATTACCTTCATCTTATTCTGATGTTTTGGTGCTTCAGTATTTTACTAGCCACGTCTGTTGGGTGAGATTTAGAAATTATAGCCTCTAACAAACACTCTAACACAACATCTCATTGACAGAAAATGACTTTTTGAGTTTGACTGATGGTGAGCAAAAATACAGTCTTCTGGAATAGCATCAAGCTACAGTATAGCCAATTGTAGAATAAAGCAAACTTATGGTTAATTTGTCAGTTGCATTATTTACTGTTTGCACTGGTTAGTTGCACACAGTACGATGAATTAAGCATGAATTAATTAATTACCTGTTGCTACTGATACTTCAATGTAAGTACAGTGGAAGAAGATGCTGTTGGAATATTTACGATGAGGACAGGACCTTATTAAATATTTTAGGTTTAACCAACTATAATGTTAGATAAACTTAAAATAGTTGCTTTAAACGGACATAACTCAACTACGTGCAAAGTGTGTGTTGGGAAAGCTCCATAATATACATGTCCATGTTCTCCTTTTAAGTTCCTAGTTAACTCCTGTAGCATAGCTGAGTAAATTCAAACATTGTTTAAACTTAAACATGTAAACAATATAAACCAAATCAGAAATTTGAGTGGAGACTTGTGGTACACTCAGTGTAGGTCACCAGTCTATAGCAGAGCTGACACATGGAGACAGGGACCCATTCATGCTCATTCACACCTATGTCACCAATTACCTAACTGCATGTCTTTAGACTGTGGGAGGAAACAAGAGTATCCAGATGAAACCCACGCAAGCATGGGGAGACCATGTAAACTCCACATGGGTCCTGCTGCGACAGGGCTAATTACTGCACCGTCGTGCTGCCTATACAAAATGACAATCTTTTGAGCTGCAATTTAAAATAGAATGTTCAGTGTCTCATAAACAGAGTTTTAAATCAGCCCTAAGTACAAGTAAAATGAAAAATAAACTTCAAGATCCTGTTTACATATCTTTTATATGCAAGGCACGTATGGACAGTTGTGAAATGTGTCTTGGCTGTCAACTTGTGATTGGACCATCCAGGACCCAAGTATCACACATCCTGGAACCAATCCTGTCTCCTAAAAATAACATTCCTATACAGCTAAACTACAATCACAAATACACTGCTCAAAAAAATTAACTTTGAAACACTTTGAAAAAACATCAGATCTTGATTTGAAAAAAAAATATCATGCTGGATATCCATACTGATATGGAATGGGTAATGTGTTAGGAACAAAAGGATGCCACATCATTTGATGAAAATGAAAATGATCAACCTACATAGGGCTTAATTCGAAGACTCCAAGAAAAAACTAAAAAACTGATGTGGCAGGTTAATCCAATTTGTTGAAATGTCGTTGCAGCAACTCAAAATGGTATTCAGCAGTTTGTATTGTCCCCACGTGCTTGTATGCATGCCTGACAACGTCAGGGCATGCTCCTTATGAGAAGACGGATGGTGTCTTGGACAGTCTGAGGTGCAGCGTCGGATGGACCTAAACATGATGTCCCAGAGATTTTCTATTGGATTTAGGTCAGGCAAGCGTGGAGGCCAGTCAGTGGTATCAATTCCTTCATCCTCCAGGAACTGCCTGCATACTCTTGCCACCAGGAGGAACCCAGGACCCACTGCACCAGTGAAGGGTCGAACAATGGGTCTAAGGATTTCATCCCGATACCTAATGGCAGTCAGGGTGCCATCGTCTATCCTGTACAGGTCTGTGCATCCCTCCATGGATATGCCTCCCCAGACCAACACTGACCCACCACCAAACTGATCATGCTGAACACTGTTGCAGGATATGGCATCATAACGCGGCTTCTCCAGACCCTTTCACGTCTGTCACATGAGCTCAGAATGAACCTGCTCTCATCTGTGAAAAGCACAGGGCACCAGTGCCGGACCTGCCAATTCTGGTGTTCTCTGCCAAATGCCAGTCTCCACAGTGCCGGCCAGTGAGCACAGGGCCCACTAGAGGACATCAGGCCCTCAGGCCACCCTCATGAAGTCTGTTTCTAATGGTTTGGTCAGAGACATTCATGCCAGTGGCCCGCTGGAGGT
>JAUMHL010000018.1:25939720-25950685 GCA_032362345.1 Sandelia bainsii | reverse complement strand
AGTGCATTTTAGGTTCATCCTGAAATTTCACCCGAAAGCCGAATATCCCTAACTTTTTGTGAGTAGTGTATATAAAAGACACAGACTGCACGTGTAAAGTGCGATTGACGGTGTCTTTAAAGCAGACCTTTCTCCTAGAAATTTTACTCCTGTGCAACAAAAATGCAAACACGATTATGTTTTTGTAGGGAACACAATGCACTGGATCACTCATGTTCTGATATTCAATAAATTAATGAAGCTCTATTTTAATGTAAAGTCAGTTGCAAGGCGGTGGTTGGGAAAGTGCAATGCACACAACAAATCAGACACAAGCTTAGCTCCAGAGTCCCGTGTGTGGTTAGGTTTAGTGAAAAACTGTGGTTTTGTTTAAAGGTTAATAAACATGTGTATGAAGTGACTGCTACATTTTTCTTCAAGGTCATACACTGTGAGTGTGTGAACATAACCATAACACATTTTGTTAATGCTGTATTCAGACAAACTTGATGTTGTACTGCAAGACTGGATATTTTGCAGGGAAAAATCTGTTGTCTGGGTACATTTTGTATTTACGACTTGCCATTTATGTTACTTGTCAATAGAAATGTAATTTGTTTGAAATACAACAATGTATTTGCGTTGGCACTTTATTGGAAATAGGGCAGCATGATATCACAAGATACATTATGTGTTGATAGAAAAGTGTTTATCATTTCATATTATACTTCTTTTACTGTGTTGCAATTCACTCTTTAGGGCAGTATTTTTCAATTTCACATACTTCCACAATACACAGATGCAGGTTGCATGGAGGCACACAGAACACATAACAAAAGGATTTGTACCTTAAAGAGGGGCTACCTCAGTGCATGAACATGGTTTGCATATGAAAAGTGTGACACAGACCAGATTATCATGTAGCACATTTGTGGAGTTGATTTTTACAAATTAACCCAGATCTGACCAAGCACATCAAGGCAGAACAAGTTATGTTTCCTCTTAGGTTATGCAGCAATGTGTCCAAAAGGCAGAACAAATATTTACTCCTACATGGTGCGTATTAATAAAAGGTCATTAACATTTCGATCACATTTCATTTCATGATCAAACATTGTTTATTTCTTCTTAATAAATTCACCACAGAGGCAAATTTAACAGTATGAAATGCAATTTTACACATGGAAAACCCTGTAGTTGTTGAGTCAAATCATAGACACATGTCTCTAACACTAACATGTGGTATCTTTCTGCAAGCTGATGTAAAAAACATTGAGATGGTCCCTGCACTCCACAAACACAAAACGGGAAAAAAAAGCCCTGAATGTCACTCAGTGTGTGTTTGTAAACACCAGGGTATGTCTGAAGGGCCCAAAGAATGGTTTCTCGGCAGGGACCGTAAATTCCAGGCGCGGCTCCTGTCCATTAGCAAGGTTCTGTTTTCTCCCAGCTGCCCCCGGTGCCCAGCGTCTCAGCAGAGGCACTCTGTAACACAACACACCAAATGAGATGTGACTTGTGCCGCCATACTGTTCTATTTATACTGGATGGGACGACATTGAGGGAGAAATGCAAAACAGCGCTCACCTGCTGCTTGATGAGGTCTGGTGGCTCTCCAAGTCCACGGAGGAGGCTGTGTAATTTTCACCCTCACATCTGAGGGTGGAAGAGAGACCTCACCTCTCCTCAATAACTTTAACTTCCCCCCTCAGCCGGCCTCGCCCACCTTACCCCCAAAGGCAAAGAAAAACAGTAGATAATTACCTGGTGTGAAATTTCCTCGCAGTCAGTGTCTCCACCACCACAATGTGGGTGTCACAGAACTCATATTTGTGGTTCTGAGGACATGCAACACAGCTATTGTGTTGATAGTTGTGTTGGAGGTGCTCTCCCACAGGTAATGGAGCAATTCTTAAAATAATGGTTTTGTTTTTGTGATTGCCCTTCTGTCAAGAGACAACAAGTATGAGCCCAGAACATGTGTTGACTTTGAATACTGTAGATATTGAAACAAAAGTAGGTGCCTTTCAATATCTGAGAATTGGGCTCCTGTCTGGGCATGCATTTATCAAGGTGTTGAAATGAAATGTCTGACAAAGGTAAAAATCTTAAGATTCTAGTGATTGTACAATATATAATTGGTCATGATGTAGACCCATATGTTAGTTAAGCAACTGACTGGGATAGCTGTGTGCTGTTATCAGCATCATTGATCATTTGAAAGTTGATCTTAAGCATACACTTAAAGTAGGTGTAAATAGTTTGACAAATTGCACACAGTCACAATGAAGAACTACTTTATTCCTAGACTGCGTGATGAGAGATTTCATGAGTGTAATTCTTCAACCCTGTCTCCTAAAAATCATGATTCATTTTTGTAGGAAACACAATCGCAACTGTAATATGTTTTCTATTAACATAATGGCGATAATGTCAATAATTAATAACACAAAGCTAAATACACTCTACTGCAGCATCTGCATCATTTTGTAAAATTCAGAACTTTCTGATATCTGTTCAAACCAGTTTAAAAAAGCTGATTTCAGAGCCATAAAATTTCAAGCTCCCCTCAGCTGATGGCGAGCTCCACTTCCTGCCTGCGAAAAAGTCTCCATCACTCAGGCCTCATTTAGCCCACGCCCTCGCGACTTCAGTAAATGCCAGATATGGGGAAGAAGGGGAAAAAGTGGTGCTGGTGGTGGGGGGTGGGGGTTATTTAAGAGCGAGGCTGTGGCAGGACTAATGATCAGAGCGGCAAACTTGGCTTTTGCTTGTATCAGGTAATCAATGGCGTTGAGCGAGGCAGAGGTGCCGACCGACGCACAGGGCTCGACGGGAGCTGCAAGAGCCGAGACTAACCTCCTCTCATTTCTCAACAAGACGGAGGGCCCCTCGCTGCCAGGCAGACAAGGTGAAACACTGTGGGGACCCAAGTTGAATGGCAAGGGCTTTTATGCAGTTTAATGATTTTATTAATCCGATGAATCAAATGCTTGTGTCGTGAGTCTCAGTGATATGTCATTTGTCTTAAGTGCCTGTTCTCACCAACTTGATTCGCCCTTGACTAGGATTAGACATACATCAGGAATAGTTAACAAACAGGAAAATAATAAATGACGCTTCAAACTTGGTGCAGAAATACAAAGGAGCTTTGTCACAAAGAAAATACAACAGTGAAATGGTACCACGTTTGCTAAAAAAAGGACAGGGGTTATCCAGTAAAGCAAAAGTACATTTATAAATATGCTTGTTCTGTTCTGTCTTTGCTGAGTTATTACAAAGCACATTTTCACCACAACAAGGATTCTAATTTCTTTCTGGATTTCAAAGACACAAAGCTTTGATTGACATGTTGGTTTGTTCCCACTGTTTAATTGTATTTTCAAAGATCTCTCAGGGATCATAAGGTTGACTAGTTGTTGTGTTTATCATGTTGTGCCACTTTCTAACTTGCCTTTCATCTGTCTTCTTATGCTGTTGAATAAATGCCTGCTTTCATTTTGCAAATGCACTCTGATTTCTAATTGAAGATAAAAATGGTCCAGTGCAACTGTAAGACTTCTTTTCCTTCATCATTAGTAGCCACCACCATTATGAGACACCTCGAATCTGAAGGGTCACCGTGCTGACATTTTTAAGCTGCATGTTGCTGCTTCTAGGAGAAACGTTTTAACAGAGTACATTATGGGACTATATGGCCACTTCTGGATCATTGTTATATAAAGTAAATGAAGTATTGTTCACAGTTTCCTGTCATTCGAAAGACCAAATATAGGACCTTGAATCTAATATCCATAGAAATGCACAACTGAACAATATCAGGTGTTCCAGCATCTCATATATTAGACTTTTATCTACACTGAGCTTGTAGAGATACTGTTCACCTTGAAAGCAATGGATAACACAATTTCCACAAGTGTTAGACTGTGATTTAATGTTTTTTGTAAAAAGAGACTAATTTTCCTTTCCTGAGGCCTGGAGGGCTTTGCAATCTACAAACTTGATCTTAACAAATGCCTCTTTGGAAGAGCAAGCTGTCCTAGTGTATTGAGGTTCATTGACAGTTATGAGACCCTATTGACCTCATGCATTTCAGCAACATGGAAGTGCTATATGCCATTATTTTGTTGCCCAGCTAACTTTCAGCACTGGAAGTGGATATGTGCCGTGTTACATAAACTCACAACTGCTGCTTTTGATCATCTTGCACCCAAATACAGTATTAACAGAAAGACGAAACAGTCATAATGTTGGGTTAGTTATTGCATACAATGTTTTTCTATAATATGATATAGGCTTCTATAATATAAGCTTATTATTGTTAAGTAAGTATTAATACATATTATATTATTATTCACATAGTGAACACATTTTTTTTTATTGTGATTGATTTATAAATGAGTTTCAGACAAGAAAAGCTAAATTCAACTTCTTTACTGATATTTTGTACCAACAAAAATAATAACAGTAGAAGGTTATTAACAATAAACTGCAGCATACTAGTTATTTAAACTTCAGTGATTTTACTGACATCGTATAAGCATCGAGCTAACTGTCATGTCCTGCAGAAACACAGGATAAGCAAGACAGGAGTCTACCACAGCCTGCACTAGTGTTAGAAGACAAAAACTGGAAATGGGGCAATCTGCACAAGATCAATAGGTATTCTCGGACTAAATGCAAAGGGAAGTTCAGATACAAAATGTTTCTATATTAAGTATTTATTCAATTGAAAGGAGAGAATTGACTTCCTAAATGGAGAAAGAAGGAGATGAACTGAAGGGGTTCAACCAAAATTTTTGGATTATATCAGATGAATTCTGGGATTAGTCAAATACCCAGTAGAACAAAAAGTACCTAGAAAACAGTTGTAACAGTTAGGCTCTTCATTATGCAATACCATCAAGGAGGCATCCCAAATTCATTTTGCATCATGACAACAACCTCAAACACACAGCCAGAGTGATAAAGAAGAATCTGTAGAGACTAGAAGAACACGGAGTCCTTTCTCCAGAGAGCCTTGCAGTCATGGGATTACATGAATAGAGAGAAGCAACAGAGACAGCCTCAAGTTCTCAAAGATGCTTGGAACAACCTACCTGATAAGTAACTTGAAAAACTGTGTGCACGTGTTCCAGGGACATTTGATATTATAAGTCTTGTCCCACCAAATACTGATTTAATTTATTTTTCTTCTGCATTAAAGATACAATATGTAACTTTTAATATTTTTAGTGGAACACATTCCAAGACAAAAAGGTGCTCCCATGAAGTTAGACTTCCAGAACAACCAGACAGTTGTGCTAGTCTAAGTTGCATATTGTCGCTTTAAGAAAATTGATAAAACTATTTCAAACAAAAACTATTCATGGAATTATTTTTTAAAAATATAAATTTTGTTACTTTGTGGCTCTGTAATAAAAAAACAAGTGTTTACAAAAAGGATAAATCCCCAAATGTCCTTTTCTTTTGAATCGCATTGATCATCACTTTAGTAGCCGGATCTCTAACAATGGAAATAGCACAGGCAAACAGAAGACTGCCCTTGCCATTTTAGGCTCCTCTGATCCCTGAACACAGTCACAACACCAGTTGTGTTGTTGAGTTGGTTTCTCAGCTGTTCAGCACTCAGCAAAAGCAAAAAGCTGGAATCCATCCATCCATCCATTATCTTAACCGCTTGTCCTCGTAAGGATCAAAAAGCTAGAATGTAAAACTTTTTCAGGACAATAAAGTTTTTTTTTAGTACCTTAAATTGTATTGTTGCTGGAAAGGTGCCTCATAGCTAAAGCCTGACTGATGGATCGATAAAAAGATGTCAAACAAAAATGATACACTAAAGCCATTTTACTCACTATAATCTTTTGAATTGTTCAGTTCCTCCTCATCATTGATTTAGAAGCTGTTGTATTTCCTACTGGAAGGCTCCAGTCTTCAAGATGTCATTCTACTTTTAGTTTTTTTCAATCTATAACTCTGCCTGGCACTGGCAGATGTATGCAACTGCAGGACAGAAGGTCAATCTAGCAAAATCCTTTTAACCTTAAGTTGTTCTTATCATACAGCCAGCTGCCTATGAGGTGGGTCACAGTCGTGACAAATCGGCTATTAGCTCAAGTAGCCTGACCTTAAAAAGGAAAACTGTCACAAACTAAGTTCTCCCAAGTATCCAGGCTCCAAAAACGCATGATCAATTGAGCTGACTCAAGTGTTTTTACGAGTGTGATTCTCAGTCCAGAGTGTCAGTGTGTGATTATACCTCCATCTATCATTGTGATGGGACTAAGTATTGGCTCCTTGTGACAGACTCTGAGGAATAGGACTCGACTTCAAGACAGACTTCACAGACTCACTACATCAGCAGTCTGGTGCATTCACGAGAAACGACAGCCACTCAGCTTTTTCCTTATCCTCTCAACGTCCTCTTAATTTATAGTCCAGGGCTTCCTTTCCTGAGAGCATTGTTGCTACTGCTTCTGTCCATCCATGTCATGAACTCACAATCTCCTCAGAGGCTGATAGTGGTGATACAACGAGGAAGGGTAATACTTTACTGTACTGTACACAGAAATGTGAGAACAGACTGGGAGATACTATATTTATAAAGCAGTCTGTACTGATTAGTTAATAAATGAGTCTTTTTTGTCTACCTCGAGTGAAGTGATACATTATACTGAGTAGTTACTAAGTAGTTCCTCATCACTTCGTAATATCATAGACAGCTAGTGAGTTTTTGCTGGGGGATTTTTAATAGCAAACCAGAGACATATAAACTTTAATCGGTATTCATATTCTGAGTAATATTCTGTAGCATGTGGTGATTAAAAAAAGCTACAGTGAGAATTGCCAGGTGATCCTCAGTCAAATCAGTCACATCCTTGTTATAGTAAATATAAGGTGTTATGATAACAACAAAGGGACAGCCAGTATGGACTACCCGTTACTTTTAGTTTGTTTATTCAGTGTCAAATCCCAACCCATATGTCTTTTTCCCTAAACCCAACCAAACTTATCAACTTGGACAATCCAGCATTTCTGACTGTATTGGATGAAAAAGTTGTGTTTCACACATTGTTTTGGTGCCTGGCGCCAAAGGAGTGCAACATGTGGGAGGAGCTCATCATACTTTTCTAGCATATATTTTCATTTAGGTCAGAATGCTTGTCGATTCACTGGTAATTTATCATTACCTACTATGCAGCCCTTCATTGGAATTATACAGGAACTAATCATTACAGACTATTACGTGGTTCCTCATTCATTCTTCAGTAACTACTCCAGATTGTAAAGATTTAAAGATTTTATCAGGAGAAAGTGTTATGCTGATTAGCTGTAGAGAATTAAATGTCTACCAGGGAAAAGGTACAGTTTACACAGTACATTATAACTGATACCAAGAGACTGTCTCTTCTGCATGGGTGTTTAAACTGTGTGCAGTACACAGCAATGTGATATTACATTAAAACAACTGTGAATTGTGAATTCTTTTTATTATCCTATGCTGCAAACATTCTTTTTTTTCTTAAGCGGAATAAGAAACTACTTTCTGAAGAGGCAAACAAGATGTAAATTCCCCCTGAAGAACTGACGCTCATCAAATTAACCGTCTTGAGTAGTCTATTGTTACAATTAGAAGTTAGTGAAGCTATTCCTTACATATCGGCAGCTGTTGTCTATTTTTCTTTAATTTGTTGTAATTTGGAAGGAATCGATTTAATGCCTCGTCCAACAAGAGCACGCTTTACTGATATGGATTGTTGTAAGGCAAACTTAATTGATGCTGAGTGTTGCTGCAGAATTCTCAATGAAAAAGTGATGAAACAAGTGAATGCTTGACAACCCATCTCCGTAGAACCGCTGTTCTTCTAACGATCATGTTATTGGAGACAAACTGACTTCAGAGGCATGACTTGAGCTTGGCCTCAGTTATTTTCTTACCTACTCAGTCATTCAGTACTCTCTGTCACTCTAGACAGGTATTTGCTTGTCAAAATCACCGTTTGCATGGTGACTTCATTTGAATAATAGGCAAGGGAAAAGGGCTACTCCATTCCTAACCTTAATATATTTCATTTTTTTCTGATTAAATTACATGTTTCACTGAATCTTAATTGCTTTCTTGCGAACCTGCTTATGTGATCTGATTTGCAATTTTCAGTGGGAATGGTATTGTATTACGTAGAATATCAAGGAAAGTCAGACAGGGCAACAAGCTTTCCACAATTTGCTCTTAGACTTTTAATGGCACATAATATAGTTCAAAGGATTCAAGGATTATAATTGTCAAAAAAGACGAGTTAAATTGTTCTTTTCAAAGAAAGGGCATTAATATGTTACCTTGTTCAAACTCAATTTTCTGAAATAGGGAAAGAAATGACTATTTTTCCCCTGAAAGAATACGCAAAGCCATTGCCATGTGACCCATGTTGTGTGTTTTTTCCACCTTCAGCACGGTCAACCCCAGGTGAAGGTCTAATATATGGGCCCCTCTCCAATGATCATCTGCTGTGAGATTGGCCCTTAAAATGCATAATCAGCTGTAATTAATCGAACAAAGTGATTAATCACATTTAGCTCCTTCTCTGTTTGCATGCAGCCTGTCATAATCAATTATTTGTGGGATAAATCGTGACTCTGGAGATAGAGGTGGCAGGAGGGGTGCGGGGCGCCTGAAGAAGACTGATGACAGCCCTAAACATGGGACATGACAGTGGGAACATGGTGGAGATTGAATTCGTAACCCTCCGAGCACATCATAAATTATCTCTTTCAGAATAAAATGATTGATTTGCATCACTCCTAGCTGCACCTGGAATTGCTGTCCTTCACAGGAACAAGCCAGCACACATTATATGATGGCTAGTGTTATAAATTAATACTACGAAAACAGTGTGAGATATGTTAATAAAGGTTTGTCTCCAAAATTGCTAGTTCGCCCTTGAAGAATGAGGAAGCAATATCTATAGAGAAGCAGCAGTCTGACACTGAAATATACAAGTCAGTGTTTTCAAGTGGGCACATACATTTACCTTCAATCTAGCAACCCATAGTAGCTTCAATTCCCAACTCCTGACAAGACATTTTGCACTGGGTAAGAGGTAAGTTTATCTTATTTAAAGCTGAAATCTGGAGAGGGTGACAATGTGCAAAAGTTATAAAGGTGAGAAGTAGCTGAAATGACAGTGAAAGTACAGGAAACATGTCAGAGCCATGGTGAAAAGTTTTGTAGAAGCTTATTTAAAATCTGAAATGTGCGCCAGCTACAGTAGCAATGTGTCATATTGGTCTTATACTGTTGATTTTGATGTGTGAAAATACAAGACTGGTGTGAATAGGCTGGCTCTGTTTTGAACATACATTATTGGCTTTGTGCAAAGGACAGGTGTGACACGACAAGGCGATCATCATTTCTCAGTAGCAGAGCACTATGTCTGTGGCTTGTACGTTTTATGCACCCCTCCTCCCTGGATTCAGATGTTCCTTCCCATGCACAAGACAGGACGGAGTGCATATAAGCATGTTTACTCTTTGTAATCAGAAATTAATGCTATGTATAAGGCAGCATCCAACAGTGTCCAACAAACTACAGCTTTTAATTACCACAACAATAGCAGTAAAAAGAGCTGAGCTTTTCCACAACATTTACTGTACATACCTGTCAATTATGTCAACATAGCAGTTCTCTCTTCTGTTTATGTTATTCAAAGGCGTGGAGTTCACAGAGAAGAAATTCCTTTGTCAGTCAGAGCTGCTTCTGCCCTCTTAAAGCTAACTTTTCATATTCTCTAAAGCACACACAAACTGTGTAAGGATGTGTTTTCTGTTACCTGTGCCTGTGTGTAAAAAGTATATCCCTGACGTGTTGGGTATTAGTGAGCTTCGTGAGATCATACTAGTTAACCACATTTTGCAGTAGATTGCTGGTAGTTTGATTACATTCACATTTGAATAGTTACATTTGGATGTGATCATTTTGTTTAGGACAGGTTTAGGTCTCAGGCTATCCCAGGAAGATGGATTATCAGCTCACCTGTGAAAAACATTTGGCTATAGCTCTTAATGTTTTCAATCTGAATCTGTAAAACTAAACTTGAATATATTTAGGTGTCAGGAAATCATAAGTGTTGATTATTTCTATTATTAACAGTCCACCTGGACTCCAGTTTCTTGAAGGCAGGTGGACACCATCCGCAGGTGGACACTGTGGATGAGTTGGTAACATCTTGGTTTTTTGTTTCTTTTTTAAACAGAAAGGAAGTCAAGTGAAGGCAAATGCATCTCTAAAACCCACGTGAGGCTTTAGTTCATCAGTTAGATGAGATGGGAGCAAGTAGGCACTTTTGTCAATAAACTCAATTGTGCGGCATTTTTTACTGGCATGTGACCCAACTTCTCCTGGCCAAATGTCGAAGTGTCCCTGGACAAGACACTGAACCCCTCTGAGATGTTCAAAAAAAGCCCCAACCACTGAGGTCACACAAACCAGTTCACTCTGGGTGCTGGTTCAAAGCCCAGTGAAAATTGGGGAGGGTTGAGTCAGGAAGGGCATCTGGTGTAAAACCTGTGCTAAATAAATGTGCAGACCTAGATCTGCTGTTGTGACCCCCATGGGACAAGGCTAAAGGAAGAAAAAATGTTTTAGATTTCTTTTTTACAAAGTAGTTTAACTCCTCTTGCTGAGTAGCTTCAGAAATCCAAACTAGATTTCTCTCAAGCACAGTTTTGCTGTAGTTCAGCTTCTTCCAGTGTGAAGTAATTAGTAAGTTGCAAAGCTATGTTGTCAAAGTACTTTCCCCAACACCAACCAAAAATGTTCTACCCCAACCAAAAATGTTCTACTGCTGCTGCTTGACATGGAAAGTAAGTGCTTACTTGGTGAAACATCCATCCATCCATCCATTTTCTTAACCTTGTCCTTGTAAGGGTCGCGGGGGGTGCTGGAGCCTATCCCAGCTGTCATCGGGCGAGAGGCGGGGTACACCCTGG
>JAUMHL010000018.1:25919535-25939620 GCA_032362345.1 Sandelia bainsii | reverse complement strand
AGAGAACCCACGCAGACACGGGGAGAACATGCAAACTCCACACAGAAAGGCACCCGGCCGACCTGGGGATCGAACCTGGGTCCTTCTAGTGTTAACCACTACACCACCGTGCCGCCCACTTGGTGAAACAAAGAGTGGATTTTAATGTGAAGCAGGTACTAAAAGTGTAATGTATTGACTGCAAGCATGTATCAAAATTGCTGCGTGTAAACTTTTGCTATTGTTTAATCTAATATTAATAATAATTTAAAATAAATATTACATGATTACATTTACCTTGTACGCACAGGAGGAAACATTTCCCTTCTTCAAGAAAGTGAAGATCTAGATAAGCTGAGGCAGAAGCCTTGCGTTGGCACAGCAATCTTAGCAGGTCAACACTCAAGGCACTGCAACACAGTCAAGACTGTCATCTGGTATCTGTACCTGCGTCTCTCTCATACACTTTCAAACAAGCCCTCACATCAGCCTGGACCATGTGACACACACACATATATACACACACACAAATCACCACAAAACTACAAAGAATTGTTGAGGCTGAAAAATCCGCGGGGTTGATGGGTAGTTATGGCAGGTGACAGAGTGTGCTGCACGCTCAGACAAATGGAGTCTGGCAGCTTCCCCTCAGAAAGACTTGAGGCTGTTTTTTATTTTTTCCCTCTTTTTTTATTTTTTTTTATTACTGCCTGACTGACTGCTTCTGCCTTTTACCAAACATCCATTGTTTACCTCTGTTGTGTTCAGTCTCACCTCAGATGACAAGCCATCCGTGGAGAGCCACTTCCTTTTCATTCTCTCCTTCTTTTATTCCTGTCTTTCATACTCTCTGTTTCCTTTCCTTCCTACTTGTTTGGTTCTTTTTCAAACCCTTTAACGGCAGCAATAAATGAGTTTTAAACTGACACAGTGTTGGGCTTTCTCCCATGGAAATTCACAGATTTATAATTAAGTCTGGCAAAGCTCGCTACGAACTCAGGGGAACAATCATGTGACAGGATGATATCTTTCCATGACACTCTCAGCTAATCCTGGCATGTTTTTCGAACAAGATCAAAAACTACCTGGAATGTCTAATGGGAACAAAATGCACTAGGATGTGACTGGTGGCATTTGGTTACAGATTAAATAAAGCTTACACTGATATTGTGACCTGCTGAATATTACTATGAAATAAAAATCAGTGTCACCTTTTACATCAGACCTTTACATGCACATGCTCCTCTGCCAGGATATGATTTAGTCTGATTTCATCCACACCTGACACTAAAATGTATCTCTGCTGTCCTCGCTGGAATTGCACTGATTTTTCTCTTGCAGAAATGAGACTGCTGGTCACATAACTTTCCACTGCAATATTTACATCATCTTAAACTAGTCAAGTGTCTGGGAAACCACATTATACGCAGTTTTTTTACACAGGAATATGTTGTCTTACACATCCGGTTCACCAGGAAGGTGGTTTTAATAGTTCTGTCAAAATAAATTAACAGCCTGGTAGCTCAATGGTAAAGCATCAGACAGGGATGCAGAAGGTGGCAGGATCAAATCCCAGCCCAGACTCTTAGCCCATCCCCCATACCAGGTGTGTCCTTGAGCAAGACACTAAGCGCTAGCTCCTTATAAGTCGCTTTGGATAAAAGCTTCTGCAAAGTAAATTAACAGCCAACACACACTGTACTTGCTTGTTTTTTGTTCCATAAGTGACCAATTCTCCCCCACTATAGTATTTTTAAAGCAATATCTGTTGTGCTTTTGACCACACTCCCTAAGCTTGCTGGATGAAAGACCATTCATGTGCAATGGAGTTAAGTTCATTTGAATGAAATGAATTCAAATGTTTTTTTGTGAGTACTGACATATATAATAGACCCCAAAAGGGCCAATAACCAACCTCTCCTAAAAACTGAGCTTTTGTAGCAAAAGTAATCATCTTGTGATGCTACATGCTACATTTATTAATGGAAAGCCAGCTGCTGATGGAGAGTGGCGGTGTGTGTGGGTGTTACGGGTGTATAGTAGTGCACAGGACTGCCAGACGGCAGGGCAGAGTTCAACTCCAGATTGTGTAAAATATTTGAGGTTAGGTTTAGGCAACAAATGCATTTTGGTTAATGTTGGAGAAAGATTGTGGTTTTGTTTAAAGTTTGGTAAACACATTTTTATGCCAGCACCTAAACACAACCATAAAGTTCATAAAGTTTAATAACACTGTAGTAACACAATTGGATGTTGTTGTGTTGTAAGATTGGATATTTGGCCCAAAGAGAGTCTGTCATCTAGGAAGATCGGAAATGTTCTGTTCAAAGTATTTTTATTTGCGGTGAGTCAACATATTGCGTTGTGTTAATAGACAGTGTGATTCAGATGCAATTCAAGTCTTATAATTAAACTCAAGTCAATCCAGTCTTAAACTTGCCCAGTTAACATAAATTACGTTTCTAATGTTCTATTAGTAGAAATGTAGTCAAACCCAAACTTGAAATGATATTACTGAAAAATGATCTATTTATTAAATTAAATGTAAAAACCCATGAAGTAAATGAGTAGGTGCATATCACACAGTTATGACTTGATATTAATCTGAATGTCATTGAATTTCATGTCTGCCATGTATTATCAGTCACTGCATGTTGGACTGACTGTCATTTCCAATTGTATTTGCAGGACAGAATTTATTGAAATGGTTTTTTTGAGGGAAACCATCCAAATAATACAAAAATGGCTCAGCAAAGCTACAGTAAGTGCACATAAAAAAGCTCCAGGTTTAGTAGATGTTTTTATGATTGATTCTTAGATTAATTTAATTTTGTCCTTATGTATATATTTGTATCGTCATTTGTTAAATTAGGTTTAATGTAAAATGAGTTACAGTGATTCAATTTAACAAAATTTACAAAGGAATATGTAGCATAGTCCATATCCTTTTGTGTCGTGTAAGGCTGCCATCACCAAGACAACAATGATCACAGAGATGGTGTAAGCCTCTGAACGTTTTTCCCTTTTATTTATTTATTTCAGCATCAAAGTAAAGGATATCTACCTACAGCCTAATACAATGTATTCATTCACTGCTGAAATGCCTCCTTACTGGTATATTGTTTCCATTTTCCAGATTCCCCCTTGCTCTCCTTTTTATCTTATTTAGTCTAATATAGAGATGCTAACATCCACAATTGATGATGTGAATATTCTCAAAACAAGGCCCATAAGTGTTTAATTTGATATTTAATTTGTGCTTCACAGTAATTTTGAGCTGAATTGGTCATCATTTATTTCCTTTAACTATGAAGTGACAAAGTGACAAAGGAAGAGAAATCAAACAAACTAAAATAAAATAAACACTCATAATAAAAGTTGGCAAACTGAAAATTCTGTTCTGTATGTTACTGAGTGTCTCTTTTCTGTCATTTACACGTCCTGTAATATGCAGCAACATACAACATACAGACAATTAAAAGCAGATTAATTGATTTAATTTAGCATGTGTGAATCAATTTGTCCTATGTATACACGTTACCTAAGTATAACTGTAGCTTGATCTATGGTCACATCTTTAACAGCTAGTACCAGAGGGGAAATATACTCAGATATACAGTTGTACAGCAACACATCATTAAGTCCTGTCATAGCCAGTGAACATAATGTCACTGAACTTAGAAAAGTGTATCGATTCATAGTAAGCTTTTGGTCAAACAAGGCTTTCTTGGATTGTCAGCATATCATTACATGTGAGTAAGCCATCATTGACACTCCTTGACTTTATTGATCTTACTGTATAAAGTTTCACTTTCAACCACAAATCCCCTCATGGCAAAGTCCTCTCCACTGTACATAGAATACCCATCGGACACATCTGTGTTTTGATGTTTCTGGACATTGTTGTCTGTGTTGTGTTTGATTTTCACCGACCAACACTGACTGGATTTGCTAGAGCGGGAAAATGGCTTGTCACGGTTGACGGTCTTTTGGAGGGAATCAGTCACACTAATGACTCCAGTAGACTAAAAAGCTGTCAGTCAACCAATCACAAGCCATATTCTGACATCACATTTCTCTGCTCTCAGGTGGTAGAATAAAGAGATAGAACAAGCTGTAAACACAATACTGACATTTAATCACATTTTAAAGTTTGGGGCAAATGCCAGTGGTGTGGTTCTGCAAAAGCTAGGTCAACACACACCCACTGATGGCTTGTGATCAGCACCGTGTCATGGCTCTTAGACACTTAGGCACCTCTAGTGGCTGATCGCATTCACACCTTTACACTTGTCTGAGCTGCTGGCCACTGAGCAGTGGTTGCTCAAATGCACCACATTTCAACCTCCTAACCCTATTTTTTCACTTGTCTTAACAAGTTTTAGTCCTGCTTGGATTAAACTTTCACAAGGTCTAACCATTAATGATGACTGTCTTTTACACCTGATATTTAAAAAAGTATTTGCATCGTGATGTTGTTGTTTCTGTATGAGAAAAGCTGAGCACAATGTGACATTACTAGAATGCAGACAGATCGAATTAAATTGTAATGGTAGTCCAAAATCCCATGTGTCTGAGCCACGTCAGTCATGTCTTTCCAACAGCACATCTTTCCTCCAGCCTTTTTCTCTATAGGCTATTACGGCTGTTTTTGCCAAGCTTGACCACCAGTTGTCAAACAACAGCTTGTACCGTACATACAGCAGTGTACTAAAAAAAACAGGCAGAAAATAAATAATTTATATATTACAGTTTTAGAAAACATGATCTCAACGTGAAAAAATTAAAAAACAAATTACAAATAAATTTACAATCAATCACCTAGAGCTAGTGTGAGAGGCAGGAGGCAGGGATTGTGTTAGTCTCCCAGGAAGATAATATGATGATATATTGATATTTGGGTTGGTCTTTGGCTTCAGAGGTACTCGACACCACTCCTGATACATACTGATTCTGTATGTTTCGATACGCTCTGCATTTAACTGATAATCACTATGTCACAGCTCAAATCATACACGTTCATTTACACACCGGCTGATAGTCGGTTTCTAATGTTATGAATCTCTATGAGCTGCAAGATTAAATTACTACAGCTATTCATTCTCTTTTCTACAAAGCTAGAGTTGAAAGACATGACTCTGGCATCATTAATATCACTTAATATGCACTTAGGAAGAGGTTATATTAGCCACTATGGTCACTATGGAAACCTTTTATACCAACCTCTATACTTAACATTTGTTGCTCTAGGTATGTGGAAACGGTGAGGCTTTTATTATTGTAGCTTGAAGATCACCAATAGACAACATGCAGTCACACATCCCCACTCGCCATGTGCATTCAATAGAAATCAATGCACAGCATACTGTAAGGGTTCCGAAAATACCAACACTCACAACCTTAGAAGCTGACTACATGGACACAGTTACAGAAAAACATAAATGTAATTCTGCCATTTAGGACAAAATAGCTGTGTGTCTCGTGTTTCTTTCAAAGTTAGTGGTGATTAATGCTAAAATTTATACTTTGCATAAATTATACATGCCACGTCTGGCAATGAAAACGTCTCAAGCTACGTGGCGTGCTGAGAGTTAAAAAAATAACCGAGAGCAGCTTGTGCCATTTCAACTTCAGTTTTTTCACTGAACAACACTCAGCTGGCAGTTGACGTGGGGACACTGGATATTATTCTTTTATTATTCTATTTTCTTTAGGCTGTCAGCAAAAGAATAATGATAATGTGTGAATTTTTCTCTCAGAGGACGCACCGTTTCTCATCTTACTTATTCTCGTAACTGGAAAACTGGTCTAAAATTGTACATATTATGCAGGGAAAGAGGAAACCCTGCATCTCTCTACCTTTCTATTTGAAATCACAAGAAAAGTGCCACATAAAATGTGAGGTGTCAAATGTTTGGCTCATTTACCTTTTCTTATTTATATTGCCTTAGTGATTTCCCCACTGGTTCACTTTGACAGTAGACTAAAGTTGTACCTTATCTACCTGGTTGACCAATTGCACATCCATGCAAACCACCTGCTGACAGTAGAAGTGTATCTAAACTGAGGCCTTTTTTATCCCAGGGACACATGGAGAAAGTCCTCCACATTTTTTTTCCTTCATTAGGATTACTGTGACTCACTCCTTTCCTCTCTGTGGTTTCTGAAAAGTGTTTCTCCCCCCTTACATCTCCACCAAAGTGCTGCAGCAGTGCTTGAAGGAAAAATGATCTCTACTGCAGCTACCTGTGAGTTTCAGAATAGATTTTTTAAGATTCTACTTTCATGGCTCAGCTGGCTATGTCCCATAGCTAAATCACAATCCTTGAAGTCCTGTACTGGCTAAAGCACAATTTGAGATCTTGAGGCTCGGGACTTTTGGTTGTTTCCAGGCCTTGATTAACAACAATTTTTGATTTTTTTTTTTATCAAATATGTGACGACTGTTGGTATTTGACTCAGAGGGCTGATCCATTGAAACTGGTATGAGCACCAGTTATGCAGCATTATTATTTAAAAAAAGAAAGATCTCTAAAGGCAGGATGGCCTTGCAAACTGGCAGTGCTTTTGTCTGTAGTTGGACTTTCTTATACAAGTCCTCCTGTTACAGATAAATCTGTTGGCTGACTTATGTGTTGTGCTTTCTAGTCACTCTGTCTCTGCATTTGTGGCAGAATTGCAGTTGATCCTGGTACCTCTTCTAACAGTGTGAAGCAGCTAATGTAAATGTAGAAGATTTTCAGTCCTAAATCACTTGGCAGATACTAGTCTTCAGTGGTTTAGAGTTGGTGCCATTGTTGGCAAGGCACTCATAATACATTTAATTACATTTATTAGATGCGAATTAAAGTGAAATTAATTTAAAAGCCCGTGGGGGAAGTGTGGCGGCACTCTGAGAATTTTATGAAAATATAAAAAATGTTAATATTCCAAGCCCTGAGGTAGACTGGCGACCTGTCCAGGGTGTTCCCTACCTCCTTGCCCAATGACAGCTGGGATAGGCTCCAGCACTCCCGCGACCCTTGAGGGGCAGTTTGGATAATGGATGGATGGATGTTAATATTCCAGATCATATTGACTTAAGGCATAAATAAATTATGTTATGTCATGTTATGCTTTATTTCAAAGCTTGGTAATTGTCCTTTCAGCTGTTTTAGTCATTTTGCGGTAGGATGTGCGACTTGGATGTGGAGGATTGTTTTACAGCAGTGAGAGAAACTTACCTGATCCAGAAGTAAATTAGACAAATCACATAAAAAAATGCAGTGTTTGCTTTACACCAACACCATACAAATGCGCATGTACCTTATAGTTTTTTGAAAACTAAGAGGAAAAATAAGCTGAATTCAGCAAAAGTGTTCTCATCCCTAACAGGTTAATGGAGCATTTGTTTCATTAGGATTACCTGATAACGGCAAAGAAAAGTAAATCCAATTGTATTTTAAGCTAAATTTCATATAAATATATTAGAATAGAGCTTTCATTCCAATGGCTTTTCAACAATCTAGCTGTCAGTATTTCCACAGGATCTACCAATTACTGCATATTTCTTGCCAGAAGAAGTTAAAAAGTAAGATCAGTCTCCATGACGTAGAGTTTGTGTTGCACTTTTAGTTTTTTTTTCTTGATATACATCTTTAGCTGGGAGAGGCTCCAGTCCAAACCTTCCCTCTTTCCTCCACGGGATAGATGTCATTGGTAATGGCCGGATGGATATTACACTTTTGTGAGACAACTGCAGTAGAGTAAATAGAACGTGGGGCTTTGAAATGAAATAAAAACATGTAAATGCAACTCAATTAATACTTTAATTAATTAGATTATTAAATATTTATATTATTGACAGCATTTTCTTACCATTCATCAGCCACATTTAGTACTGGATTTGAGAAATCTGCAAAACATACATCATAATAATATTTTGGTGCTTCACTGTAGGGAGTGTGTTGTGGCAGCGCATCATCTAAGATGACTTAAGCAGTGTTTTATCCAAAGATAATACTCTAAGATGTGAATTATCTACTTATCAGTTAATCCCATCACACTTATTTCCTGAGGGTTACAGTGAGAAAATGTGATTCCAACATGTTTTGACATTTGTCATCATGTGCAAACACAATGTCATGCTGAGCAAACGTGTATGCAAATGTGCACATGCACACACACATGCTCGTTTATTCTGTCATTGTATTCTATAGTTTCCTTTGAGTGAATTCCCTCGTGACTTGAAAATATTCTCACAGTGAAACGGGGCAGGGAGCTTTTATCTGCCGCCAATGCCGGTGACAATTATTGTCAGTGATGTGATGTGTCCCTGCTATTGGGTGGGGATGTTGTGGGAGGATGGGTTAGAGGTGAATATAGCCCAGATCTATAGACCAAAAGCGGTGATGGTGAGGGAGGGTGCGGGGGTACATGTCTGCTGGCTGAGAAACTATGGAACAACGCCAAGTCCTCCATTAGGAAGCCCTGCAAGGTCAGTATCCAGTCCTTGTGCCAAGAGACCCAGGCCTGTCCTATAGGGAGGAAAGGAGTGAGGAAAGACAGAGAGAGCAACAGATAGAGAAAGACACAGAAAGAGAGAGTTAGCTGGAAGGAGTGCGGGCCACAGTCCAACCCATCTGGGATGCGCTCCACAGACAGTCAGTGCCAGAGGTCACTGACAAAGCCGACCCCATCTTTGTAGAATGTCTGAAGGTTCCCTGCAAGAAAATGAGTTTTAGGAGGGAATAAAAAATGCCAGTCGGCTGTTCTAGATCTTTAATCAGAGCAAAGGTCCACATGAAAACAAGGGTATCGAAGCGATGAAATACTAATGTTCCCCCCTTCCTTGCAAGCGTTTTCATGGCACTTTGCCAGCAAGGGGGTGAGACGGGGTGCAGTGGGTGGCATTATAAAAAAAACACTGGACAGTAACTCTTTTGCCCTTGAGACAAAACAAGTGAAATGCTTTGTTTTACTTCCCCCTTTTTTCCCTCTCACTTTCTGCGCCTGCAGAATGTTAATTTTTGTCCCCTCGCGAGCAGGATTTAAGGCTTGCTAATATGATGAGTGCTTCTCAAATTAAGACGAAAAGGAGCGCTGCTTCACAATAAACGCTGTTTGTGTTTACCACTTTAAAGTACCATTCAGTTGTCGCTTATGGTGTTGATAGTCTTGCGTGGAAGCCTGCACACTGCAATACAAGTCTATTTAGAGAAAATTGGAGCTCATTAACAGTGAATGTATGTGTGTGTGTGTGTGTGTGTGTGAGAATGTGTGGCATCCATGTACCTATGCATGAGGACTTTTCAGCCTAGCATTCATCCTAGCTGCTCTCCCCTTCAGCAATACTAGCTTTAGAGCTTTTAAATTGTAATGTGATAGGGTTCACCTGCAAAGCTACCACAATGAATTATTAAGCTCTCCACTATGGATGAGTGAGTCTCATTATAGCTCCCCTCAGTACTGCAGGAAGATAAGCATGGTTGATTATTCCTGGGTTCCCTTTTGCCTTGCTTTCTAGAGTGCCTGGAAAAGGAAGAATTCGACAGTACAGCTGGAGTGAGATAAGATTTTGAATGTGTATTCAGATGTTCTTTCACGCTCTGGGAACTGGATGCAAAAGAAAAGGTATGGCGGCACAATTCAATTCTCCCTCACCTTCTCTCTCTCTCTCTCTCTTTCTCTTCATCCCCAAACCAACAGTACAGGCTGTATGGTGATAACTTTTCAAAGTGAACAAAGGCATCAAAAGGATAAAGGAGACCCGGGGATTATTTAAATACTAGGTGCATTAGAAGCCCCGGTGTGCTTTCCATCCCTTAAGTCATCAACAAAACCTGCTCCTCTTTTCTCACTCAGGCTGAGGAGCATGTATACTACTGACAAAAGAAAGGAAAGACGGGGATAAAGAAGATGCTCCAGCAACCTGGCTTAAAAGTATTATGCTGTGTTATACTAGTGAATAATAGAGTGAAAAGGCACTCTATCCATGTCAAGATAACAAGAAATTGACCATAAGTGGGATCGTTATCACATTGCTGCCACAAAAGTTTTTTTTCACTTTCATAATGAAGGTGGTCTGAAATAAACAGCTAACCAAATATATGATAACAAAAAGAAAGCCTTTCACCTGCCTGATGCAGGTGTACTTTGCATGTGGCCAACGAGATGCCGCAACACTGACTGAAAGTAGCATTGTTGCTTCACAACGCTCGAAACTGCCAAGCCAGGTGAAAAAATTTGTGCAAGTGCCAGTTAAAGCACAGCGGAGCTTTCAAGATTCCTATCAGCCTTTGATCAACTAATACGATAACATGACACCATATCGCAGGCTAGAATCGGCTCATGGCATAAATCCTCTTGTCAGTCTGGCATGTTGTCTGCCCCTGGTGGTTCACTGAGTGGCGTATCATTAGCGGCTGGCTGTCATCGCTCCAGAGTGAGCACGTCGGACTGAGATTACTGTGTTTCTACATGCGCATTACGATGTGGTGAAGATGGAAAATTAGCACTGTCTGGTGAAAAAAACAGGTAACGTAGGTGAATGAGTAAATTGCACAACTTCTGGCCTGACTGACCTTGTTCTAAACCCCATAAAATGTATCACCGTCAAGCTCAAGACAAGACTTATTTCCTAGTCTGTGAAAAGCTGACATGATGGAGATAAAAGGATGCTACCTGGCAGCAGTGAAGAATCTCTCTACACAATACAGTAAAAAGAGGTTTTATGGATAATTCACTGTAGCAGAACATTTACACCTGGGAACTAATATCTGATTTTAATGTAATTGTGTAAAAACAAACAACAACAAAAAAAACAAGATTATCAAAGGATTTACTAAATATCGCCTCAGGTGACTGTTATATGTTTCTAATTATGTTTAAAGATGTAATAAAACTGTTGAAATGAAAGATGAATGGCTTGTTTTTAGAAACAAGCAACTCAATACAGCACCTCAAAAGGCATTAATGGCAGTTATACTCCTCGCTCCTCAATCGATGCTGAGCAAAATTAATATTGGAGAGTAAATCTTTCATTTTCTTGATTGATTGTCATCATTAAGAGCATTGATCAGCAGCGAGAAGGAAGAAATAAAAACCAGTGAGTGGTTGTGGGAGCAGCTTGTAGCTTTTTATCTGCCTCAGACAACATTAAAGAGGCTCATCTTCTGCTCACTGCACTGTCTGGGACATAGATGTCAGAGAGAAATTTGCAACCATCAAGGGAATGTTTTTGTTCTGACCTCTTCTAGCTAAATGAACGCTCGTCCTTGATCAATGGAAATATATACATAAAGCGTATGGACAAAAAAGAGAGATGCAAGTCTTCAAGGTTAATTTACTGTTAACTCTTATTAAGTGTTCATCTATTGGGGCTTCATTAGGGTGACATGATAGTTGTGGCTAAGAACGCGATTAACCTTGCGCAGGAGGGGGATTCAGGGTTTCTTTCCATCACCATCTATCCTCGTACTGGCTCAGTCGCCATGGGGAGGCCGACGCACGTGCTTGGTAAACATCTGTAGCGCATGGGGCATCTGGCATAACAAGGACAAGGAGGCAGGAAATGCAGCACCCAGGCAACGCAGAGTTGTGGGTCACCAACTTAGATAAATGTAATTAACTTTTGAATAAGACTAAATTGATGGTATATTGTAGGAGTCACACGTTTAAAAGCTTGCTCATATTCACAGAAAATTTAAATTGGATGAGTTTAAAGATATAAATCAATAAAACTTTAAATTTTCTTTAATAAAATTAGACTTTACTGCAGTAATAGATTTGCAGTAATCTAGAAAGGCTGACTCAATCTCAATTCATATTTTTCCCCTACCCCTCGATTTTTGAGTGCCCTCTCATTTTGGAGTTGCCCCTTAAAACAGGGTTAGTAGTAGCAGGGGTAGTAGTTGAAATAACTCTGTTATAGTTCTGGGAGAAAAAAACAAGTATCAAGGGTATCAAGTATATAATACATTAAAACGATATTAAAGTTGAGGTCATCCAAAAGCCAACATTTTTTTCCATTACAAAATATTTACAGCTTGAGATAGAAACTGTCCAACTATCGTGGAGCAGATAAATAACTGAATGAATCAGAATAAGCCAAGACTTATTCTGATTCTTCTTCTGAGTTTTTACTTTTGAATATGTACCCCCGCTGGTTATGTACAAAAAGGTCCTTGACCCTTGTGTAGCATATGAGATTACCATTTGAAATTCAGTAATTAACTGATAACAATCCGTTGGATCCACAGTAAATCTTATAAGGTGCTGCCATGTGTTGTCTTGGCATTGGGGCTGGGTGTGTGGAGCTGGAGTTCTACTGGTGAAAGTGATGTGTGCTGTGTCTAGTTTCCAGGGCTAACATTAAGCTAGTTGTTGATGGTTAGAAAACACCTCCAAGACATGGCTGCTTCTTAAACCTTAATGGATTGTTTTCTATTTTGCAGTTTTTTCAGAATTGTGGGTAACTTGCCCAACACTGATGCTGAGCTGTGTTGCTCAGCAGAGCTCTGGTGCTGAGGAGAGGACCTTTCTTTGTGGTGTTAAAGACATGTAGGTTAGATGAACTGGGATTTCTAAATTGCCTGTAGGTATTAATATGAGTGGTTTTCTGTTGATATGTGACCTGTCCAAAGTTTACACTGCCTTCTGTCGAGTGCATGCTGGGAGAGGCTTCGAGCACTCCACTCTAAATAGGACAGGCAGGTGTAGAAAATGGATGGATCATGGGGCCAGTAAAAATCAAGAGGCCTGTAGTTTTATGACCCATATGCTCCAATAAGGCCACTGGGATAAAAAGCCTGCACAGAGTGGCTATTGAAAGTAATTGACTTTTTCATAACACTACCTGACGTGTAGAGTAATTTTCATTACCAATAATTTTCATCAAGCTGATCTGAATGTTTGAAGCTTTGCTGTCTCATTTTGTAAACAGAAGCATGTTTATAGCTTGTTATTCCTTCAAGACTAATTAAATCTACCAACACACAAACTTGACACTGCACAGAAAAAAAAAGAAAGATTATGAGCACATAGTCATGACCTTTACGATGTTTGTTTTTCCCGCAGCTGTAATGTAGTGTTTGAATTCCTTAAACTTTCACAGATTTCCAATAATGTTGGAATCCTGAACATGCTGCAGCAAACTGTCAGGTTGAAAAAGTGGATAAATAATGCTGTTAGAATAGATAACAGCATTAAAAACTGCTGAATGCACTGGATTTCCCATAGCAGACACATTTAGGGGTCACATTTCAGCTGATTTTAAAAACCTTTTGCAAACAGCCATTTCCATATTATTCTTACAGCTCTTGATCTTTAAATATTGTGTGAAAAGCACCGCCCAGAAGCCTTTAGCTTTTGAGCTCTGGCATCAATCCTATGGTGCGGGGTGCCAAAAACAGCACCTTTTCCAGGCAAAGGTGCTGGTGCTTTAAAGTGTCAAGGCGAATCCACGCTAACGTAGTTTAAGGTTATGGCTGGATTTCAGAGTAGGTCACAATTAGATTAGTGAAATCCTGCCTTTGTTTATGACCGTGAACTCCCCGTTTGCAACATGCCTACTGTATAAACAGCATACAGTTTATTGTAGAAATAAGAGATTCTGCAGCTTTCCGTGATCATCAGTCTTTCTGTGCCTACATTGTGCGGGAAAATGATCTGCATTTTACTGTAATAAAGATATAATTGACCTGTGCACAGCGGGAGACATGAAGAAATGGGATTGATGTCCCACTGAGAAATTTTTTCACTTCTGGGTGGGGGTGGGCTGGTTCCAAGTCAGGCTATATACTTAGGTATTCATCTCCTCTATCCCACTCCCAGCCACCGACCCCACCGCTCTTTATTCCCACCTCCCTTTTTTCATGTCAACATCAATCACTTTCCTCTCTGCTGCTCTAGAAATATGAAAAATCTCAGTTGCACGAGAATGAATGCAGAAGTGAAGAAGATGCTCCACTCTGAGATCTCATTTCTGACATCTTCATGAGTGCAATGTGTACACATTAAAATGTAATTTATTGGGAAATTTGACTGACTTTAATACACGTTAAATGAAGTAATAGTTGTTTTGTTTTCATAGTAATAAACACAATGCTAACAATGATAAAGGCTATCGTTAGTCTCTACGCCTTCTACAATTAAAATTAAACAAAGTCCAGCCTCCCATGCTCAGGTTCAAAATGGCTTCACCAACTGTAGTTGTAAGTTTATGTAACTTTTTAAAATTAAGAAATGTTAAAACACTATCTTTAAACACTGTCTGCGTGATGAAATATTCACGTCAACCTAATATCCCAAGTTCATTGAACATGTTTTTTTTTAAGTTCAGTTAATTAAATTATTCCACATTTTCAAAACTCATAAATAATACACTGTGCACCTGAGCAGCTACCCAGTCGGGGGAAACGGAAAGTGGGAAATTTCTCTGAACAACACAGTAACTTCGAAAGAGACAGATCTACCTAATGTTACTGTTAAAGTTCCATATCCGTCTCCACTAAACTTTTGAGTGCATTTTGTACAGAACGACGACCATGTATAACTGTTGTATGTATGTTTAACCTGTGGTTATGCCAATAAATACAGTAAGTGTATATTATTTATTTATTATATTAAAGTACTGTATCTTCAGATATTTGTACTTATTTCCATGTTCTGCTACTTGATACCTTGACTTCACTACACAGAGGCACATATTTTAATATGTGCATTTTATTAATATGTTCAGTTATGTTACTAGAAAACATAATCTAGTTTCATGTTCCTACAAAAACCTACATAATTTTAGAAAAGTTGTTCAGCTAGTTACCACTGACACTGCTTAAAGCAATCTAAACTTTGCCACACAGCACCCAAGTGAATTTTTGGTACTGTTTAATGTCATGTAAATGTCATACTTCAGAGTGAGAGCCAGAGTATCAGTGTAAACATTTTATCAAACTTGCAACAAACACCAGTAAAACAGAAGTTTGTTCATTTTGGTCCAGCACTACTATTTTCTCTTCATTCTCAGTTCAGCCAACTCACATTTATTACACAGATTTTATAGATACGTATAGGAAGTAAGAGTAATGAGAGCTGGAAGATGCAGGAAAATAAAGATGTTGTAGTTTTGTTAGCTTGCATTGTCAGTTAGGTGTAAATTATGACATACAATTTTAGCTAGGAAGGCCAAAAAGAAAGCAATTAGTCATCTCACTGTAACTTTAAAACCCTCACAATGAAGCTGAGAATTCTCCACTGAGGGAATATGTGTCACACAGGCAGCGCTATGGGCAGTGTGACTGTACAGAAACAGACACTTACATCAAGTGACTCACTCCCACTACACAGGTACCACTGTAACCATTAATATGCATATGGCAAATGATTAAATGTGCGGCAGATAAAATGTGACGCCCCATAATGAATGGCAATTTTAAAGCACATATTCAAGCTGGATTAATCATTTAAGACTATCACTAACATCACGTTTATCAGATGGCTGCAGGAAATCAAAGTAGTGATGAAAAATTAAGATGATACAAAAGCACATTGGTGCAGCACCTGGCCAGGTCTCATGGATCTGTGCTGCTGTGCATCTAAAGTATAAGGTGATAAATGCACCTGAGAAAAGGACAGTGACATTTTTTATTTAATAGTTATAACCCTAGAGGAGAAAAAAGTGCCACAAAGCTTACTAAGAATAAAATAAATCAATATAGATGATAGAAAAACAAAGCTTTGCTTCAAGATGGCATCAAACCATATTTGTTCATTTACAGTGTAAATCTAGATCTCACATGAATCTGTTTGTAGTCTCTTTTAGCATTGTTTTAACCTGCTTTAACCGTCACCTGAGTGGACTTTAATACATCTGAGGGAATTCAGATGATATCATGGAAGTAGTCCATCACTTAATGTTATTCTACATCGACTTTCCTGTGATTGCCTAACCTTTCTAGCACTCTCTGTTTCCCCTTTGTGGCAAACCACACCCATCTGGGACCTTATTATGCTAAAATGTAACAGCAAATAGAATTTAGCCCTATCTGTTACATTTACTTGGGAGGGTGCATTAGATGTATTTTGTAATGCCACCTTTGTGACAGAGTGGACTTGCTTAAGATGCAAAAGGCCTGAATGTCACTTCTGTTTATTGATTTTTAAATCTCGTGGAAGAAATATGTTGCGGCTGCTGGTGGAGAAAAGGGGCGGGACGGGGAAGGCTGGGCAGGACTGTCATTTGACCTAGCAAGTCCATTTTATGTATCTGTGATATCAGCTTTCAGCAGATGACCATCTGTGGAACAAAAAGTGAGTTTGTTTTTCTAGGAAAAAGGTCACGGACAAACTGGTATTTAAGATTGAATGTGCACTCAGAAAGCAAACAAACCCAAAACAAACTCTGCATTGCAACTTGGTGTGGACATTTTTGAGGAAAGAAGAGATCAATCAATCTCGAACATCAATATCCGTTTGCATTCCTTTAGCCGCACACGTTTGCCAACTAATGAAATCTGTGCATGGCTCCCCTGTTATTGATTTCAGAGAGGCCCTAATTTGCCGCTTGAGATCAGGCCTCTCTCTCCCCTTTTCCTCCATTTCTCTTCCTCACCATCTTTCTCACAAACAAACACACAACATGCTCGCACACATCTCATCACATGCAACACAGTCATGCCTTGGGCAGCATATTGAGCGCTGGCTGCTGCAGCCAGTGGGGAAATCCTGTAGGGCAAACTGTTTAGTGCAATATCTGAAGTTTTACTGTAGATATGATTAATAATGTTCTGAGAGGGGATGTAAGCCATCAAACAGCTCATCATGAGCATTACAGCTCTTAACTATAGATTCACATTTTCACATACATTTATATCTGCCATTTTGGACTGGAGATGCTTATTAAAAGTCTTTTACAGCACTGTGGGTGAATGAACTTTTAGTGTGGGAGGCTTCAATAAAAAATGTTCTCAAGCCTAAAGACCTGCCTTACTATGCATGAACAGTGTGCCAAAAGGATTAATGTAAACTCACCAATTTGTCTGTCTATATATAATAATTGCTGTCAATGTGCTGTTAGTCGATTGAAAAAGATCTGATTGAGTTAATCAGTCATAGGCTGTGGTTAATCACGTTTAGTCACAATTTTAAAATACTACAATTTATTTGTATTATAAAAGTGTTGGAATAAAGAAATGCATGGCAAACGGGTGAGGGGAAAGAAAAATTATTCTGTATCACTAACCTCTGAAGCTTTGCTGTTTACTTTGCATTTTGTTGACCAGCTTGCCCCGGCTGCACAAAATTTATGAGTGGTGATCTTAAGAAAGTCTATTTTCTTCCTAACTAGCCACATAAAATCAAGATTAAGCTACTAACAAGCCAGGGCAATGTAAATTATCCACAGAAGATTATAAACGATCCCAATTATAATGTGTATGTGTGTGATGACATTTAATATTATGCACCTTGCTAAGACAAAATATTATCACTCTTCCTAGCCTTCCATGAAGTGAGGCCCAGATCAGAAACTGAACATAAGCACATGAGCAGTGAACCTGCTAAAAAAAACTCACTTCGAAGACACATAATGGGAACATTTCTAGCTGTGTAGCCAGGCAAAGAACACAGGAGGGGGAGCGAGATATCACCATACATTAATACTATACACAAATTAACAAACCTGCATTAATATTAAATGTAAATAATTTTCAAGTCAATCCTTAATATTGATCTGCTCTGTACAATTCAAGAAACTGATTTAGGTTGGAATCACACGTGTGACATTAGGTTGTGAAACAATGTGTCCTTCTAAATGAACATTAACTAAGTATAACCACACTGAAGTCCAGGAGCAGAAATATACATTGCATTGTGTGCTCAAGCAATGCATATTTCTGCTCCTGGACTTCTGCTATTTTCTGATCAACAACAAGAACAGTGAAAAACAGTACACCAACCACAGGAAGAAAAATGGCTCTACAAATGTTTTATGAGGAGAGAAATACATTGAGCATATTCGGACCTCTAGGATACAGTATATTTTTTTAAGCCACTGTTAAAATATCTTTATTTCTAAGAAAATTCCACAGGGCACCTTTAACATTTGGATTTGATGAAATGGCCACCATGTTTTTTGCATACTGGCTGAGTGTGACATTCATCCAGAAATACAGTGGAAAGTTTATTAGAAACACATACAGCCAAAACCAATGCAGCCTAATTCAACAGTTCTGTAATAAATCCTCCTGTTGAACTGTACTGCGAAGAGATGCTTCAGTTATTTAACCTGGCCTCACTGATATAAATGATGATGTGGACACAATAATAGCAACACCTATCTGATTTATTGCAGGACAGCTGTGTTAGCTGTGTTCAGGCATGAACTCTAATTTGGCTCTACTGTATGTTATTAACCTGAATTGATTGTTCAGCAAATGATCAAACAGTCCAGGGCCCTTTTCTAGAATGTGCCTCAGGTTTACTGGGTTATGGAGATAACTTTCCCAAAACAGTAGAACATGCTACACATTAAAATAATTTGTCCTAGATAGTACTGGAATAATCCTGGGACTTTAACCAGGTACCTCATAGTACACAGTATATATCACTCAGGATTGACAACTGTTAGGAGGCAATATCTTATTTATTAATTTCTACTAATTCTAATTAAAACCAGAAACCCCTTCAAAGAAATGCATGTCAGTAAAACACAATACAGTTCAACGACACCGCAAGCACTATCCTAAATGACCATGCAGTTGAATCAAATTCTGAACATTCATTTTAGCATGATGTATCTAATAAAGTGAGTGTACACTGCATCAATGGGCAGCAACATAAGGCTACTGAAATACTTAAAAAATACTACCAAATGTCAAGACATAATTTTAAAAACAGCTACAAACAGAAATGTCCTTGACAATGGACAAGTCTTTTTCTTGACCTTTGAAAATATTTGATGCAGTGGTGTATTTATGTATACAATATCTTCAAAGCAAAGTGTTTACATATTACTGCAAGTGCACATAGACAGATAGATACAGTACACTGTTGACTTTCAATTAAGGTGGTATTAAAAGTACTATGGGTGTAAGTTTAGGTCCTTGAAAGACAGCTAAATAGTACAGTGACATCAGAGTGCCAGATGCTCACTAAACACTGCTGGGAAGCAGGCCTCCTGCCTGCGCTGCAGTGGGTGGTCTCCAAATAAGACACTGGATGCAAAGTGAACTGAGACAAGTGCAATATCTGTGCAATGTGTCATCTTTTGGCTCTAGCTGGTTTGCAAGCACAGAGTGGATCGCAGCCAGCCCTGTGATGCTCACGACAGTTAAAGCTCTACATTTTACATTTAAGCAAAAAAAAAAGTTATTTATAAAAGTGCCAAACATTTTACATCATCATCAATTAAGTCTTTGTTATAATTTACATTTCATTTCAGGCTGTCAACGTGACATTTTTAATAACAAGCAACAATTAACATGTCATTGCTTACAAATTGTACAGTATATTTTGGACCAATCACTGACATTGTAGAAAGACTTTATCATTATTAAGGTACACTGGGAAGTATTTGACTACCAGTAGTGCTGCAAAAGCCATAAGCAAGATTTGATTTAATTTGTGCAACACGTGCATGAGGATGAATATGCATAACTGACACATTATACATACATACAAGGCAGTGGCGGCTCGTCAGAGGAGGGCGCTGGGGCGCATGAAGAAGAAGATGATAGGAATCACATAAAATAATTTAAAAATAACATGAAAATTTTAATAAACGATCTATACATTATACAGATCGTGAGTATTGTGTATAATCTGCATTCAAGTGTAGTTTAAAAATATTTTCTCACTCGTTTACCGCGACTGAGCGGTCGTGTGACGTATTTCCTGTTCCTTTGGGGCGCAAAAATCTTTACCATAGACCTACGCTATAACTGGTGCAAGTATAGGAGAACCTTGGGGCGCAAAATTTTGCGCCCAAAGCCCGCCCACAAGACTGACGTTACTGCTCCAGACCCGGAAATTCAAACAGAAGTTCACCTCGGCGCTCGTTTTTTGTTTACAGTCAGCTGGAGGAGCGTTTTTTCGTCATGGATAATACAAATTCAGTTGCTAAAAACTGAA
>JAUMHL010000018.1:25880745-25911283 GCA_032362345.1 Sandelia bainsii | reverse complement strand
TTATGTTATGTACTCCTGTGTGTACAGCACTTTGGTCAGCCCTGTGCTGTGTTAAAATGTGCTTTATAAATAAAAGTTTTATGGTGGTATGGTATAGAGGATCTGTTGCTCTCAGTGGAGCACAGTGGGTTTTGTTCTTGTGCATTCACTAACCTACCTGTTATTTCTTAAGTCATATAATTCCACTTCCAGCACTCACATGGCAGAGGCCAACTCTGATGGAAGCTGCCATCCTGCTACTCTGCCAGCTGGTCCCCCCTTTTCCAGTACATACTCACCTGCATTCCAGACTTAAGCTTCGAACCAGTCAGTCTCATACTTACCTCTGTCCATCGCTCATACTTACTTTCTGCTCTGTTTTTAGGTGCTGACCCCCCTGCTCCTGCTGCTTTGTCGTCTCTACTTCATTTGTCTTTATCACAGTTTTGTGAAATAAATTTTCTAAAGCTGAGCCTGTCTGCCTGAAATAATTTGGGTCCAGATCACTGACAACTGTTACACCACAATTTAGCTGAACATGCAAAAATGCTAAATTTCTCTACCAAGCATACAATTCAGGTTTTTTGTAATAAATGAACACTTGATTAGAGCTGAAATTTCAGTTTTGAGAAATTTTAGAAAATGATTTTTGTTCTGTAACAGTGTTAGCGCTTTAGCTATTGTTATTAAGATTCTAACAAACTTGCATTCATCAAAGTAATTGTAGACGTGTGGAAACATGAACTAACACTGCAATGAGGTTTGAATGAGCAAGAGACACAAGCTTTCAGATTATAAACAAGTCTACAGTCGCTTCATGTGAAGGTAAAACAAAAATACATCCAGATATTACCAGTGTTGGTAATAATCCCGCAACTGTGTGTGTGTGTGCATAGCTAGTTGTGAAGGTCAAAGTTGAACAAGGAATTTGTTCTGTAAAACGGTGATGGATGTGTATAGTACAAATTACCTTTCTGTTAATACATCACTATCTGCTTCTCTCTTCTTTCACAAAAAAGTTTGTCTAACCTCAGGGCAATGTTTTTAAACCTTATGTTCCCAGTGTTGGACTAGTTTTTAGCAAGAGAACACATGGTAATGAAACTATGTTAAAATAAGAAAAGGCCTGCTAGCATTTAAATATAACAACAGAAAAATATATTTGTAGTATATTAGCTACTCCTACAACATCTGCAGTACACTTGATATGCTATAGCAGCTCGGCTAAAATTGCCAGCGTTCATTTGAATGATGAATCTGGATTGACGTCATCTTAAACAGAAACTCTGAAAACAAAATTCTGTTGAGAAAAAGAAAAAATACTTCAAACCTTATATTTCAAAAATCGACCGATGCTTTACATCGCCACATAATCAGCCTTCACCTAAAGATCTTTTTCAAGCCAGCCTCACTGTGTTAGCCTCTCTGGGGATGGTTGGACAGCATGTTTTGATGCTTCAGGGCTCTCCAGACGTCTGTCCTGTGGAGCCTGATTGCCTCGCAGCCCCCGCTCTGTGGAGAAAATGAGGTTGAGGTGGACCACTCGGGCCTCTCCAAGGCACAGAGCTATCGCAGTCGAAGTGGAGCCCTAACCCCTAGCAGATTTCTAATGGATTTTAGGCGTCACAGGCAAACACACAGCTGGGCTCCAAACAAACTCATCACAGCACCCCAGATTTGTGGCTCCCGCATTGACCCACGCACCCACCCACACAATCCTGCCTCCCGCACACTTTTTCTGTACTTGTGACAAGCAGCCACTGCCTGAGAAACTGATTCCACTGCCATTCTCTGTAGTTCAGACTGACGTAGAAAACATGATCTATCACTACATTAGCTCATTTTCAACAAAATCAGCTATCGGTTTACCTTTTGTTTTGCGTATTTCATGTGTTTTTGTTTACTTTTATTCATCCCCCGGGGCGTAAAGAAGTGATTTCAGTGTTTTATCGCTCACTTTTGCAGGGTTTCCTGGTGTTCCTCTCTTCTCTGACTCTCTCTGCCTCCTGTTCTGTCCCTGTGTGGGTGTATGTTTGTGTGTAGTTTTATTTTGGTATAACCCTGTGTTGTATTAAAACCGAGACAGAAGTTCACTTCACCTTCAGTGAGAATATCAGGAAATAGCAAGGTGAAAGCTGAAACAATATGTGCTAATCAAAGGTGTGTTCGATCTGATATGTTTATGTTTAGACTACAAATGATGAGCAATTTGTGATAAATATATTCCCTGTTTGCATATTGATGAATGTTCATTTCCTGAATGGATTAAAATGAAAGTGGATTTGAACTAAGCCAGGCTTTGACACTGTTTGATGCAGTGGTTGATCCGGTGTCTTTGGGCTTTAGCCATACATGGGAAAGTCATGACTACATGTCCCTGGCAAAGTGTCTCTTGGCTTGGCAAGGTCTTAGCTTTTGTCTCATAGAAGTCAGGGGTATTGATTCACGCTTGAGATGTCTCTCTGTGGAGATTGGCTTGCTGTGCTAGCATTATCTTGGGTGGCAGTGTATTCATAGTGTACTGAACAATGGGGCTGAGGGACGATGCAGCTAAATTGTTCTGAATGACTTTCATGAGCAGTGGGGGCCTGTGGGTTGTAGGAGAAAGCAGGTAATAAACTTTAGAGGGTACAAGGAGAGTACAAGGGAACCTCTTCACATTCAAACTTTTTCAAAGTTGTACTTTTTAAGTTATTACAACTTGACATACTATTTTATATCTGTCTGATTTTCACATTTTGGATGTCAGCAACTTAGCAGATAGCAGGTCATAATGACTGTACAGTGCCTATATAAAAGTATTCATCCTGATTGTCAGTTTAACTTTTGTTTTACACTGATCAGCAGAAAAGGACTCACAGAAATGTCAAAGTAAAACATCTCTAAATAATCTAAAATAAATTAAAAATATAAAATGGTACATAAGTGATTGCATTAGAGCATTTCACCTAAATCATCATGGTGCAGTCAAGATCACTGATGAATCACACAAACTCACATCAGGAGATGGCTAAAAGAAGATTTTCAAGTCACTGAATATTCCTCAAAATACAGTTAAGGTAAGGTAACACTCCCCGAGGGGAAGTCAGCTGTTACACCAGCATCAAAAATTACAAAAAAGTAAAACAAATACCTAGAATAAGACAAAGCTATAATATACAGTATAGCAACATACACAACACAAAACAATAATTCTACTACTAATACTACTACTACAAAGAATTATAAATATGTACAAGGTAGATAAGATAATATAGATAAGCAAATCACTTTGCAGTTATCTGTGTAATCTGAGTTTGCAGAGAGCAGCGATGGAGACTGTGGAGTCTGTGGCAGCAGGGACAAAGGAGTCCTTCACACACCTTTGATCGAGTAGCCTGTTGCTGAGGGTGCTGCTCAGGGCATTCAAGGAGTCCTGTAGGGGCTGGACGATAACGTCCATTATGGCAAACAGTTTGGCCATCAACCTCTTTTCTCCCACCTCTTCCACTGAGTTCAGAGAACACCCCATGACAGAGCTGGCCTTCCTTAAATCCATCAAGAAATAAAAGAAATATGGCACATGCATGTATCTGCCTACAGCAGGTCGTCCTCAAAAAGTGACAAGAAAATGACTAGTGAGGGAGCTATGACTCCACTAAAGGAGTTACAAGCTTCTGCAGCTGAGATGGGATAGACTGTGCTTTCAACAACTGTTGCCCAGGTTCTTCACAAGCTGTAGCTCTATAGAAGAGTGAACAAGTAACCTACATATTAACTCTCAGCTACAGTTAATAAAATTTTTGTGGGAGACTCTGAGGCTAAGTGGAGCAAGGCTCTGTGATCTGATGAGACCAAAATTGAGCTCTTTGTCCGTCAGACTAGGTGCTATGTTTTGACGTTAACCAAACACTGCACATCATCACAAACACACCATGCTAACCATGAAGTATGGTAGTGGCAACATTTTGCTGTGGTCATGGTCGGTAACAGACTGTGGAAGGCTTGTGACGGCAGAGGGCAAAATTGATGCAGCCACAGGGAGAAATCCTGGAGGAAAATCTGATGCAGGTTACTTCTAACAACTGCAGTAATTACAATACAAGCGAAAGAGAACTTTAGGTGATGTAGTAGACCAACAGTTCATTCCAGTGTGGCCCCATGAGGATGCTATTTAAAATTATTCTCCTATGGGCTATATAAGAAGGACCTATTGTATATCGTTGGGTGACTTAAAATATAGCCTTGGGTCTTAGATTTGGTAATCTCAATTAGATATGGATCAGGTCCAGGTCTCAGTTTTAGGCTTGTGGAAAACATTTCATGTACTACTAGTATTAACCATTATTTCAGAATGTTTTATTTTTTACAAAAAAATCTATCTTCTTTCCAAAATAAGGTTTGCTAACTTGCTCAGGGACAAAAACAACATGTACATGAAGTTTAAATGCTGATGCACTGATAATGGTTTGGAATTTCAGTGGTAATATAGATGATTTTTTTTTCATTATTTTAACTTATGCAATAAATGTAATCACTGAAGCTTGAATTAGCTTCAAGTGTCTTAGTTTCCATTATTTCCCCAGTCGTAAGCCTCTCATATTCATTATTTGGAGTCATTACGTGAGATTAATTTTGCCTTCATTCCTCCTCTATAACCTAAACTGACCTTCTGGCAAACCGAACATGACACCCAGAGAATGATGATGACACTAAAGACAGTATTCCTCATAGAGGGTCTTCCAGTCATTTCTATCTTATTAACATGTCTTCATCTGTGAAACATGGCTTGTAGGCTGCCTAAGGCAGAAAAATAAGATCGGAATAAATGCAGCCCACATGGAAAAAAAGGCACACACACACACACAAAAAAAAATTCAACACTGAATTTTGCTATATAGTTTAGATTTATGTGTGGGTCAACTTTTGTGTGTTTTATGGTACATGTATATATGATCTCCACACATTTTTTATTTTGTCAGTAATGTCAAACTAAAACTAGATTAATTTGGTGAAAATAATTATTAATTACCACTAATCTCAAATATCAGCACCTACACAGTACTGATCTAAAACTGCCTAAAGTATTTCAAACCTGATGGCGATAAAAGAATATTCAAAAGCAGAATCACCATAGAAACAGATGAACAGCTCAAGGTGAGCTTTTCTCAAAACACAGCAAGAGAAACAATGCTTTGTGGAGGTGGAGAGCCAAGGTACATTCTGAAGTATAGTATATGCATATTTACCATATGTCTCAGATGGCTGCATCCTCCAGTTCAAGGTTTATGCTTCTGGACACTCACTTTCTCTCACTAAGTCGGACATTAATCCATAACTGAGGTTAGAGTGTGGTGTGACAAAGGCTCAGTAATATAAATTACAGTGGCCAAGTCAACATTGCATTTGCCGAGAAGGAATTGTGTCATCAGAAATATGAAAGCTATGATTTTTACAGATCTTATGCTTCTGCTGCTCTCTAGGTTGACTGACCCACATGATGAGACGCTGTCCTGAGATCTTGTTTCCTGCAGATAGAAGTCACTTGTCCTCCAAATTTGTCTGCATAGAATCTGACATTCGTCTGTATATAGAGTATTTGTTGGAAAATTCAGATTTCACTGTTCATATGCTTCACTGGTAACTTTTATAGCATCAGGACAACTTAA
Source organism: Sandelia bainsii (assembly GCA_032362345.1). NCBI lineage: Eukaryota > Metazoa > Chordata > Actinopteri > Anabantiformes > Anabantidae > Sandelia > Sandelia bainsii. The sequence continues at coordinate 25,905,656 of JAUMHL010000018.1, read as the reverse complement.
AGGCAGAAATTCAAAACCTTGCCTTGCTATTGTCATGTCAGAGTATTTTAGTTCTTTTACAAAGACATAAATGACAAACAAATAGTACCAATAGTAATATATTGTACACCCCAGAACACTAGGTCATGTAGTCTTTAGAGGAGGACAGGGTTGATGGCTGGGTCACAAAACCTGTCTTCCCCACAGGTGGCCAAAGTTCGAGTCCAATGTGAAGCATTGTGCATTTTAAACATACTTTTTTAAACAATTTTGCTACATCCTCACATTAACTCAAACTGCAACCTTTTTTACAACCTCTACCCCTTTAGTTTTCTGCCTAAACCTAACCAGTTGTTTGTGTGTCTAAACCTAATGAAGTTGTTTTTTATGCCTAAATATAACCAAACCATCATGGATTCACAAACATAATTGTAAAAGGTGTTTATATTGTTTCCATCAAGAGAAAAGAACAGCTGCCATTATGGTGCTGTTGCAAGAGATGCCTATACTGCCACAGGGGTGCTGTTTCACCTTATCTCAAGCCTGCCACCTGCCATTAGGGTGCTGTTACAACAGATATGTGATGCCATAAGGGCACTATTTCAAGAGATGCTCCTGTGGGTTGTATGAGAGGGTAGAAAAAAACAACCTATTTTGATGTTAAGGTTGGAGGTCCTGTTAAGAAAAAAAAATATTTTACTGATGTACACAAAAGCTTTTTTTGCATTAGTTTTGCACCACAATCAAAACAATTTAAAATAAAACAAATCATAGAAATTTTAGTGCATTTTATTTATAATATAGGAAAAATGCTTAGTTTTAAACTCATCCATTGAAAACCTTGTAATGTACAGCATGTATGGGAAAATGCCAAACAGTAGCTTTTCCTTCTTTAATTAAAGCTAAATATGGAGGTATAACTTCCCTTATGTCCCCAAAGGTTAGAACTCAGTAAGTAACATGTGACCTTTTCCATGACTTTAAGGACAGCTTTAAATTTACGTAAGGCACTTCCTTCTGAAAAGCTACTATAGTTTTTATAGATTTATTTGGTTGAAATATTCATTGTTTGAGCTTTCTGTACAGAACCAAACTTGGTCGCTATTAATATAGGATGAATTCCTGGGATTTTAAATGTTACATAAACTTTTGTCTTGGAAATTCTGGAAATGTTGAAAACATATTGCTCCCTCCCTTAAAGTATAATTCTGATGTGACAGATATGACAGTGGTTCTCCTGACTTGTTGCCAGGTACATTATCCACAGCTGCAAGGCCACCTTACTGCAGTGTAATCTTTTTTGTCCTCACGTCTTGATTTGCAGCAACTTTGATGCTCATACAGGAACAGACATATGAGGGTAAAAATACTGTAGTTGTGACTTAGTTTTAGTCAGTAACCTTCAAATGTCAGAACTTTAAAACCAAACCTATGCCAATGCCTATTACAGTCCATCTAGTAAATGCCATGCATTTCTGTGGAGTTGGGGTCACACAGGAGAAATATTTAATTATGTTTCCCAAGTGTTTTTTTATGTTATGAAACACAGACCAGTTGAAAAAGGGACACAAAGTTGTCGGAGGTAAAAAATAATTTTGACCTGAAAACAAGCTGTTTTATGCTCATGCACCTGCAGAGCAGTGGATGAGCTTTTTGGAGAAGGTGCAATGACTTCCCTCCCGGAGGCTTCATATGGGACTACCTGGTGACACAGCTCAACAGGGATCTGTGGCTGCAAAATCATTACACTTAGAATCCAGTGGTGACTATGCATTTCAGCTCTTTCACATAGTCCTGTATTGTCTGTGTGTGTGTGTGTGTGTTCAGTCAATACATGTAGCTGCTGAAAAACAAGGTCTGAAAACGAGCCGCTGAAAAGGCTGAGTACACCTGGAGAGATCTGAAAATCCAACACTCGAGCTAACCTTGATTCACATGGTTTACAGTACATGGAATGACATCCTATTAAGCTGATCTTGAATGGTAACATCACCGTGATTACCTATCATATAAATCAATATTACTTATAAATAAATAAAGAGTCTTGTCTGAATAAAAGTAATAACTTCTAGGTATGTTGTTGTGGTTTGTTGTGTTTGTGTGAGAAAATTTGGAACTACATTTAAGTTTTTATGTTCCCTCTTGAATCAATGAAGGTCTCGGCCTTTGTTTATCTTTTGCAAAGCTTTTTACTCCCTTTACACAGACACGTTAGATGCACAACTAAAATCCTTTCTCTGTTCCAGTTCGTATCCCTTGAGTCCTAAGTCAGAAAAGTAGTTTTATCTCGCTAAGATGTGATTAAAGTTACCTTTCATACACTTTCATGCTGTAGCACTCTTTTTGAAGTGTTTGTTTAAACATCAGTATCAGTGAGCCTTACCAGACGCTCTCACAATGAGTGATAAAGGCATATGAATCAACAGAGCTAATTATCACTTCATTACAGGTGATTGTGAAAAACTTACACTTCAGGTTGCGTTTACTCGCGTGTAGCATGAGTGGCGCACAAGCCGACACTGACTCTTTTGACCCATGTGTATCCAAAACACGCCTGATACATATTTCAGTTTAGACACAATGCTACTTCTGTTCCAGACACAGGCCTCATCGGTGCATGCAGAACTACTCAGCAGGTCTTGTCTTCAGTAAGTGAAAAGCATGCTCTATTGGATTAAGATCAGGTGATTTAGCCAGTGAAGACTATTCCATTTCTTTGCCTTGTAAGAGTCTTTTTGTAGCCTTTGCTGTATGTTTTGAGTCATTATCCTTCTGCAATATGAAGCGGCATCCACAGTTTTGCAGCATTTAGCTGAATCTGAGCAGAGAGTATAGTCCTATACACTTCAGAATTCATCCTGAGACAGTCATGTCATCAATAAACATCATTCTGGTTCCACTGGCAGCCATACAACTGCTTGTCAGCCATTTGTTCCATTATTTATGAGCTTCCAAAAATGGGTGTGTGTGTGAGAAAATTTATTCCTGATTGGTCAATGCCACACTTTTGTCAGATCCCTTGAATTAAAGCTGAAAGTCTATAATTCTTTCTTGAGTGTGTTGATATGTACAAAGGACAAATATACAAAGAACTTTCCAAAAATCTTTCCATTATTTATGGACCTATAACAGTAGCTATGGTATGTATATGAATAAATATCTGTAGTTTTGTAAGCTTTCATCCTGGTGGCAGCATAAGGGGAGGGATTCACATTCAGCTCTGGCAGGACCTTCATTGTCTTCAGTAAATGAAACAGAGCATAGCCATCATCAGTGCCCAAATCTTTTTTGTCCTTGTTCTTTGTTTTGTCTTTGTTTGTCTTCGTGATCTAAATATGCTTGCTTGGGACAGAAAAAAAATTAACAGGCCTTCTATGTAGTGTCCAGTGTTGACCGCCATGTTGTTAGGGTTTTTTGCCTTCCAGGTTGGGTTAAAGAAAACTATGAATATACTGTAAACTGATTAGACTAAAGTTGAATTGTAGAGCCACTTTTCCCATAAACATGATTATTTCTCTTGTTTACATATGTTTGTGCTAGATAATTTTTGATTCAAATCTATTATACATATTTAAACTGACATTTAAATATGAAAGCCTTTTCTGTTCTTCTACTGGAGAACACTTGAAACAATACTAGGAAGACAAAATGCCAGTGAAATAGTACATCTGTATCCCAGAAATATGTTTATTTAAACAACACAGAAACTATATGGAAGCAAAATGCCACCCATAATACATTTTTATCAACACAATCATTAAAGATACAGTTTATGTAACTTTTTGTAATAATTCATTACTACAAATATGCTCCAAAGTTATCTTAATGTGGAGACGTGTTGTCATAGGCTTTTGAAACCCAGTACTTAAACCACTGGCTGTTAGCAAGAGCTGGATTTGCATAAGGTGTGATGTTACTCTTTGACATATGTAAGAGTAAGGGTACTTCAAATATTTTCTCTTAAGCTTATGGTTTTACTTTAAAATCATGGACAGGCAGAGGTGACAAGGACAAAACAGCTTAATGAGGTGTCACTCTTCAAGTTGAAGGTTTGTCGTCTGGTTTAATACTGAAAATGTCCACAGTGGACTTTAAGCATGAGACATGTGTGTTCAATGTAATGACATGAATAAAATTAATAGGCTATGTAAGCTCTCTCTGCAGCATAGAAATGCAGCACCTATGGTGCTACCTACCGACACTTTTATGTTCATGTATAGATGCCTAATCCTTCTACATCCCTGCACACCTTATCATAGAGACCTGGTTTAATATTCAAATTAGAACAAACACTTGAGCAGGGTTCACCAGCTTGTCAAGGCCTAAGAAACATTTCTTCATGTTCCAGTCTAATAACACTATTGTCCAGAAAGTACAAGCAACATTGAAGCAGTTGTTTGGAAAATCCAGCACATTGTGTCTCTGTAGCTTACCCAGGTGTCTGCTCATTATGTTGTTTTAAACCAAAAGAGGAACTATTTTTCTTTCTCTTGATCCTCCTTTAATGGCTATAAAAACAGATATATCAGCCTCGGCTGTTTTTGCCACCGTGACATCTCATTTGTTATTGCAGAAGATTATAACTCAACCAAAGGCTATGACATTGATAAAGACTGATTCTCAGATGCTTAAAAAATATTGTTGGTACCTGTGGTTATTTGAAGCACTGTGCAATCGAGGGAGCGCTGAGGATTAAATTGTCTAATAGTGCTTTTATAAATGAGAGGGGCTTAAACATTTAAATATGGAAACTTTCCTCGGGGTCTTGACTTGCTAGGTGAACAGTTGTTGAGTATATTTGACAATTTTGTTACTGAGCCTGGGGTTAGATTTTTCTTTTTTTCTTTTTCCATGGCAGGTGTTTACACACGTGAACGTGAAGACATTATTAAAGACATTCACATCAACTATCATGGGCTCTGTAATGCATAAATTCATGTTTAAATATTGCAGACATGCATTGTGTAAGTGTGTAGGGGTTGTTCAACCAGCCTTTAGTAAATGCTAAGGGATATTTATATCAGATAAAGTCATTATGGTATAATAATAAAGCTATGCTACAGCACATATTTACATATGTAAATCTACACTGTACGGTGTACAGCACAGTGTTATGGACTTACCTATGGATTACTATGAATTATTTTGTGTGGTATGAATATTGCTGGTTCTGTGCTGCATGTTTAACTACTGGCATCCAGAAAAAATAATCAAATTTGGATTTTAATAAGATTCTTTTGCACAAAACACATGTTTAAAGGTTTATCAGGCTTTATGAGTTTGGTGGTCACACTTACACATTTTCAGAGAAATAAAAAAAACATTAACAGGTGTGCAGTGTCTTTTTATGAACCTTTGGGCTGATAAATAACACTTAAGTCCTATACTGACATAATATCTTTTCAGTGATAAGCGTGTGCATACAGCAGGCATGTCTGAGATTTTGCACTGATGTAAGACACCTGGCATATATCAAGTGTTTGATATTTGTTTGCAGTACATGTACTGTAAATAGCAGGATTTTATACATGTTAAAATAGACAATAAAGCCTCAATGATGAGTGGGAATCTTCCCTCTCAACATGTGCACTAAACAGACAGCATGTCTAATAAATGCTAATGCTAATGTTCATTTGTATGCCTAGTATATTTTCAGATTGTCTCTGCTGTGATGGCCTCAGCCAAATCTTGGCTCTGTGTTGTCTATTCCGGTTGGCTGTTTTTTTTCCCCGTCTTCCAGGAAGTCAGAGGGTAGAGCGGAGACTTATAGATGCAGTACGCCTGTGTAGGTTGGGCTTAGATCTCTATCATGGAGGCCTGCAAGATCCTCTCACATACTGTGGAGCCAGGTTGTGACAATACATCCATATGTTTCATTCTCATACTTGTAATATCTCAGCAATGCTTTGTGGGAATTTCTTCAAAAAGTCAACACTGATGTCAACTTGAACTCAGCAATAAACTGATTAGATTTTGGTGCTCAAAGGTCAACGTGACCATACATCAATCCATTCTCATGAATGTCATATATTCAGTATCAATATTTAATATATTAGTATATTGTAAGTATAACTATTGGATTTTTTTACTTTCTTCATAACCACAGTCAACATACAGACTAGTTGAAGGACAATATCTCAAAATCATGAATGATGGCCATTTGCTTATTGTGCATGTGTCTGTTTAGGAACAAAAGATGATTTTTGGAAGAATAATATAAAAATAGCTCATGTTTCTCTTCTGTAGAAAATGACTGACAGATTGATATACTGTGCTGATTCCACATTAGGCTATGATCTGTCTCATGAGTCTTGACTCTTGAGGCAGATTTAGGATTTCTTGTTCTTTTGAGGTATTTTTGCAGAGTTTCAAGAGTTTTCTTGATCGAAGAGTTCATTTCGTATTTAATTAAGTTGTTCTTTTTGTTATTTAGTTGTAGGACTGGAATAAATGAAAGACTTAAGGTTTTGCTTCTGGCCTTGTTTGGAGTCCATTACTTGATTTATTTATGGGTTAAGATGTATCCTTTGTTTGTTTGACTTGTCGCCAATTGAAACTTTTATTTTACTTTGCTGGAGAGAGATCGCCCAAGACCTAAAAACTTCAAATCTGCCAAACCAGATAAATATAAATATAGAATGCAAATTTTTTTATATAATGTTTTTAAGAACAGAAATCAGAGGACATACTGTGTTCCAATTGAACATAAATGCATAACAAAATTAGTACATCAGAGCAGAACATACACATATCATCCCCTTTGACCCCAGAATACACAGAGACAACAGTAATACAATATGAGTAAGAGACACTTAGGCATTATCATGGACATTATTACAATCATCATACGTATGCTAATGCACTTGTATATGCCGTGTTAGGCCATGGTATGCTACACACCCTGTGTAGGACAGGAGCCTTTCATAATTGATACCCAACGTTTACTTCCAGCCCAGGTGTGTTGCAGGAAATAACCACTGACCCAATTACAGTTTGCATCCAGCATGCTTTGGTTAATTTGTGTAAAAGCCATAATTGCTCTTGGATTTATAATTCATGAACAAGGGCGTGCAGCCCTGGCAGAGCATCAGCATCTATTACTCAACCACCCATGAGTGCATTTCACACTTGCTCTATGCAGACAAATAGTAAACACGTGTGTGTGTGTGTGTGTTTGTGCACACACAAAGCCAGAAATGCACTTGCACTGGCTAAATGGTTGCAGATGTTAACATTATGAGTGAGAAAGATTAGGAACTTGAACTCTGGTGAGTTGAGAGATCCTAATGTATACTGTTGTTGTGTTTTTTTCCTACAGGTGCTGCTGCCATCAAAAAAGATTGGCAGCTGCTGGGGAGTCAACATGCCCCTTGTTAACAGCTTTGCCCATAAAGAGGAAGTGCACTACATGCTCGAGGCTGGCTGTGTTCCTGGGATGGTGCAGATTAAATTGACAATATTTAGTGATAACTATTTTCTCCTCGTCCAAGTTTTCTTTTTCTTGATTCAGATTTATTTTACAATTGTTTTTCTACTTTCTATGTCTTTTCACCTATCAACATCACATTTATATCTTTTTAATTAATGCCATAAACACATTTAAAAGCAGAACATTTAGCTAAGGATGAAAAAAAATTTCAGTAACCTTCTGATGCACAAGATATTCTACACCTTTTAATGTACACTGCCCTGTATTCATTTTCAGTACAATTTTATCCACAACTGAATGTTTACAGAACCTATAGAAATAACCCCATTAGATGAAAGATAGTTAGCTATATGGCAGTAGGTCCATCTCATGCAATAATGGGGTAGTGGTACAAAAATGACTTTTATGTAAAAATAAAATGTGATGTTGAAAAGCATCCTGATTGAGAGTTACAATATTAATCACATTCAAAGATATTAAAGAAAAACATTCACCTGGGTCACTTTTTGACCCGTGTTATGCATCAGGGGGTTAGGGTGATTTCTTTGTCTAATTTTTGCTTTTGTGTAAAAAAATTTTTTTTTGTGAAATGGCCTTTAACAAATCGTCAATCATAGAGTTCAACTGATAACCAGTCGTGTCTACACTGAGGCCATAACCTGTAATAAAGGGTCACAAGTAGACATTTGATTATTTTAGAGGTCAAAAAAGTTGGAAGGCACTGCTTTAGAATATTAATGCAAAGGTCAGCATTCGGTGTCAAGAACCCACAAGCATAATGTATTTTACAAGCGCCCATTGTTCAACAGCTGAGCATGGAAAAACACAAGAGAAAGAGATTTCTCCAGTAGTCACAAAAAAATGCACTCTAATAATTTTAATTTTCTCTTGAAGCTCATATTCTTAATGAGATACAATTATTTATTTCTTCCTAGACAGCAACCTACAGCTGGAAACAAGATGCTGTCAACTAATTAAGTGTTAAAGAGTATAAAAAAATCAAATCAAGTCAAGTTGTCACATGAATTTTAGTGTGGCTATTATTTTCATGATCATGGAGGTGGCTCCAAATTCATTACAAATTATGATATACTTTAAACACAGTAAGCAAAAATCAGGTTTATCAAATTAACATGAGCAAGAGCATCAGTGCCTCTGCTCATAAAGTAATACATTTGAAATGATTTTATTTCAACAATAACAGATGAACACTGTTTTTGTTATATTATTTGTAACTGTTGACTAAATTGTTGTATTATTTAGAACTGTAAAATGGCTAGCCTGCAGGGGCGGGACCAGTGAGGTGACCAGGGGTGGAACAGGCCACAGGACCTGTGTAAAATGTCAACTTTAAATTTCTAATTTGGCAGTGTACCAAATACTACATTTTGAATCTATTTTTAGTCCTCTTTTTTTTAGAATTTCTGCACAAAATGCAACAAATTTTATGTGTGTGTGTGTGTAAATATTTCCCATAATGCAACAAATAATTATGAATGTATGAGTTTCTGAACATGTGGTTTGTCAAAACTATATTCTTTCCACTTTGCATGCCATGCAAGTTCACTAATTTCTGTAGTCCACAGGTTTGTATGGTCCAGGTCAAACTGGATCTGTAGCCCTTTCAGTGTGCGAATTTGCTGGGATATTTTGACAGAATGGGCAATCACTACTCACATGGTTTCAGCTTGGCTGGGGGCTGATTGTATACAGTATATCACAGTTAGATAGCATCCACAAGAAAATGATGAGGACAATAGTGAGAGACAGAGTGAGTGAGAAGGAGAGAAGGGGTAAGATAGAGGGAGAAACGCAGAGGAAAAGTGTAAAGGATTTTAAAGTCTCATTTGTCTGGCTCCTTAATGAGAGGAAGCGGAACAAAGACCCCGGCTAATATTCCGAGGGGTCTAATTAAAATTAGGTGTGATCCGATGGAGGAAGGAGCCACAGAGGTGATTTTAGTCACAGCCCAAAAGAGACCAGCTAATTAGAGAGAGTGATGGCCTTTACTTGGAAATCACTGGAGAGTCACAGGGCACACACATTGTCCACGTCCCTCTGGCCTGGCATAGACATTGTTGCCATACTCTCTGTTACAACCAGGGCAGAGAAAAGAGGACACTACAAGGGAAATGAGACAAGAACATCGGGCAGCAACAGGGTCGGAGCTGTGGTCTGTGACTGGACAACAGAGCAACAGATGAATTCCACCGCTGCCATATCTCATTTTCACACACACAACGAGCTGCTCTATTTCTGTCCTCCTCGTCCGTGTTTACTTTTCAAGCGCTGCGGAGGCAGGCTCTAGCTCGAGCTAGAAAATGTTCCCTAGCAGCATGAGGACGTCCAAGATTTCACCCTCCCCACACTTCGTATCAATAGAAAATAACACTGATGCCTGAAATAAATAAATTAGATTCATCCTCGCCGAATTTGGGCATAATTTCATTTCGGTGCTCGATCGGGATCCCCTGTGGGCTGTTTCTCATCACTCGCTGTCACTCTCAATGATGAAGAGACATCAATAGCTATTTGTCAATGTGAGCATTATGTATATGAGCTATCGGGTTCTCTTTGATTTTTCCCAATGGCTTGTACATGTTCATCTTACCTTTGACATTGAGGGAATGCCATCTTGTTGTTCTTTATGACACTGTGATAGCACTTGCCCTAATCTTAATTGATGGCTCGGTGGCTCATCTGCTAAAAGCAGCCTATATTTATCTGCTTGGACTATATATGCGCACTAATAGCAATTGCTTTCTACCGCCTGTCCTTGGGAAGCTGCCAGGAAGACTGCGAGAGGGCAAGAAGAATCATCCTAATGTCGCAACGCCATAGAGCACTAAATCATTCTGCTCAAGACATATAAAAAAAAGACCACACGGGCGCAAGCACACATTCACAAACAAACACACAGCCAACCTTGTAATTAACTGTGGCAGTTGTGTTTTATTTAAAAGAGGGGAGGTTTAAACATGCATCGCCGAATAATCCGAGATTATGTGAATTACAGAAAAGACCTTTGCTCGATCTCGATTCAAGCCAGCCCTCTGCTCGCAGAGACGCCGGCTAATATGACCAATTACTTTACACACCACAGGCATAGAATTGTCAAATGAAGCGGCTGAAATGTTCATGTGTCTGGAAATAGACTCCTTGGCTCTGTATAAGATATGTGTGTGTTGCCAGGTTAAATCATTAAAAGGCTATGTGCAGCTTGGGTCGTGTCCATAGTGTCACCAAGGATATAGAAGCATGTTTGCATTTGTAATCACCGATGCACTTTTAAAACACAAGCTGTAATGTTATTATTAATCGCAATAGTAAAAGACTTTCGATCATTTAGATGAGCAGTTTATACAAATTTGAGGAGTCAATAAATTAGTCTGTGAGGGAAATAGATGCAAATGATCTAACACTAATCCTCTGCAAATTATGCAGAAAGATGATTGTCTCTGACACAGGTAACACCTGTGATCTGTTTGATTAATAAAGGCAGAAATACCTGCTAAGCATATGGACTAGTTCTCAAGTATGTCAGCAGTTTGAAAGTCCCGCTATAGCTTTGCAGCAAGTAAGTAATCACACAGTAACACTGTGGTTTTTGTGGTGTATATACTCTGTCTTTCATCTTGCCACAATCCAATCTAAATCTAAATTCAATTTCTGACCACATGTGGACAGAAGGAATCAAGTTTGATGTAACTGAACAATTCTAAATTATTATGGACAACCTGTTAGCAAACAGTTGTTTATTTACACATCACAACATCACCACCAAAACTGTCTTCTTCCATCCCAAAAACATCAGCCCTCGCTCTCCTTTTCAACTGCTTCTGTGACATCCAGACTCGACTAATTCAATTGCGTTCTTTATGGTACATCATCCAAAGTATTCAGTAAACTCCATTACATGGAGAACTCCACCGCCCATCTACTCACCACTCCTACTCTTGCAGCCACATCTCCCCTGTCTTAAAAAACCACCTCTGGCTTCCCACCCCACAACCTTGCTTCATTACTCACAAATCCCTCCATAACCAGGCCCCTCACCTACCTGTCTGACCTTCTCCACCGCCACACTATGGCCCCAGAGTTTCTATTCAGCTGATGCCAACCTGTTATTCTCTTATCCACGCCATGCAGGACCAAACACAGGACCTTGAGTGACGGTTTTTTTTTTCTTCTGTCCAGTCCCTGAACTACTGCAACTCTCAACCATTTGTGACTGTACCAACCTGTTCACATTAAAAAATTTATTGAAAACTGACTTAATGCCTAAAATAAAAATGTAAAAGTACTCATAATATTTTTATAATATAAAGGTAAAGTGATTGGATACGTGATCATACTGTGTGGTTAAAATATATCATGTATTGTAACATTGCAAACATTTCATTCTTTGTTGACAGGATGTCATATCATTAGTAAACTGTCACTTCGAACCTACAGGTTCACTCTTTGTTCAGACTCACTGTACTGTGTTCCACTCTAAAATCACTCATGTGGGACCTGATGTGCCCAGTGGCTGGGATCTGACGGGCTGCGGGTGCCACAGCAGGTTTACAAAGAGCTCCAATGAGAAATTGATCTGACAACCATTCAAGGGTAAATCATTTCCACAAGTTAATTACTTTGGAAGAGGAAAAAAAATTTAACACGGCTGAAACTCTGAGGCATCTGTGACGAGTGTAAGAGCCAGGTCTATACTGAGGGAACACCACTTCGGATGGATAACACAAACTGCTCTGTGTTTTCTCTGTGTTTATGGATTATTCAAATAGGGACAAAAACTCAAAGACACTGAATTCAGAGAGATTTGATTTTCTTGTAATACATTATTAAAACACAAACATCTAATTGGGTTATTTAATTTCAAATGTATTTCCAGTTGTGATTGTTTTTTATGAATGTACAGCTTGTGATTGATAGTCAAGATTGAACAAAATAAGCATCTTTTTTTTCAATCTCCTTACACCATCTAACATATTTGCCTTTTTGGCCAGCCAATTTACACATTGTCCCTGATTAGATTTGTGCATTTTAATAAAAGCATGGATGAACTCCAATCTCCTCTAAGTGACTTTAATCTGCTCAGATTAGTCAATTTGTGCCACGCGTGAGTATAATGCAGTGAGAAGGGATGCATTTTTATGGATAAGTAGTCAATAACATCAGCATGTTACTGCCATAGTGCACCTTGGCTTGCATCCAACCTTTTAATACCATTACAACAATACTGGTAAAAGGCCTGTTGGCTTTGCAAATTGAGCCACTGTAGGCTTGCTGGGATCTGATTGGATTTCCCCCAGTCCTGCGGCTGGGAACATGTGTTCCTGCGATCCCCAGAGCAGCTGTCAGTTTTCTGACGGCAATCTTTCTCTCCACCAGGGGAAGGAAGGAACAGAGAGTGAGAAACGGAGAGAGAGACAGAGAGATAGGCCGAGACGGAGAGAAGCACCCGTGGCTATTTGCAAAACATTCATTGTTTTATCTGAGCGAGGCAGTCAGGGACCTTCCCAGTCTTCCCCACCTCTCATTAATCAGTGACAAAGCCTTATTTAAGTGCTTGTTGTCCTGACCTATTCATGACTGACGTTGGCATTTAAGAAATACCAGCGGCGAGCGCCATGGTATCTGCGGACTGGGTGTGACGGCAGGGTCTGTGCATTCCTTTTTTTTTTTTGTCTGAGCCATTAATATGTTGCTCCTCAGAAGAAGCTGTCAGCATGGCGACAGCCCCCTCCTCACACTCATCAGTCAACAGGTGAGGGGAGTTCACTCCAGGTTGATGAGCTCAATGGGTGATCACCTTTTGTAATGAGAACGACTGAGAGATAGCAAAGAGGAGCAAGGCAGAGACAGAGAGAAAGGGTGAATCACCTGTTCGAAGAGATAAAAGAACAAATAGACAAGCTTTAAAAAGAGACTGAATGAGAGATGTGGAGAGGAGAATGAGTCATCCCTTCACAAAGGCGTGCAGGAAGAGGAATCGGGCGAGGAAGAAAAGAAGCAGAGAGGAGTGGAGAAATAGAGACTGCCGCTACAGATGACATGCTGATGACAATAACTATGATTATTTTGGTGATGAAGTCGATAATCCACCAGCTCAACAAGTGAGCCAGAGAAGTGGAGGCCCCTCAATACATTTAGTTGACAAAGGTCAACGTCTCATAACTTCCCCTCCTGACTCCTGTGCGGCTGCACATCAGTCAGCGAGGCTTCATCATTAACACGTTCTCTGTCAAGGCTTTATCACAGGTCAAGTTCAACTACGCTGACGGCAAATAAAAGCACTTCATAACTCAGCCTCTTTATAAGCATGACTGGGTGATTGACAGTGGCATAAGTGACGAAGCGACAGCAGAGATGGATGGGGAAGAAGAGCAGAGATGAGTGGGAAAGCAAATAGGCAGACACACCACAACAGATACTGTATCACAGAAACTTAAAGGAAAAATATAAGTACAGAACATTCTGTTTTCTGTAATTACAACAATTGGACATGGTACATTTGAGCAGGGCTTTTCTGTCTGCTCTCACTTTTTTTTCTCGACTGCAGAAACCCTTCTGCGCTGCTGTTATCACTCTCTCCACCTACATGTACACAGCACAGGGAGCCCTTTACTGAGAGCTTGTCAGAAACACATTTCTGGGGAAAGTACAATTTCACCAACTGAAGTAGATAGTAGACAATGGAGGAAGAGAGAGAGCACAACAAATAAACCACTCACAACTTTCTGTATCAATACTCACTTGGTTCAGAATAATTATTTCCAGATTGAAGTGGATATAAAATGTGTTCCCTCAAACTCTTTTAATTTATTGCACTTGCACGGCAGATTTAGTTCATTTTCTAAGTTGCACTGAGCTAAAAGGGAGAAAAATTCAGAAAAAGTAGTGAATCCAGTGAAAATCCAGTGAAGAAGTAACCAAATGTGAGAAAATTAAATGCAAGAGTGAAAATCCACTCACAGAAATACTCAACTTCAGCAATTTACCTGGCACTGTATGAACTTATCTGTCATCACCTTACAGTACAAAGAATGTAAATCAAGTGCAGTAACTTTATAGAAATATTTTGCAACGTGAAATTTTGTGTTGACTTTGAATTTATATGAATATTTTATAGTAGGAGTGACTCACACTACTATATGTACTGTATGTGAAATTGACAATAAACAGCCACGATATTACCAACTTTTAAGTACTAAACAGCAGACAAAGTTAGAAACTAGCCAGTGAACACAGTGGGGCAGTCATCAGCTAAAGAGCCAAATATGTTTGGAGACCAAAACAGAGCAAAAAGGAGAGTGTCAGTGTCCTCCACAATGTTTGGGACAAAATCATACATTAATTAATACAGTATTTTTTTCACATTTAGAAACAGCCAGAGGTGGTAGAACTTCACAAACTCAACACTGAAGTAAAAGTGCACATAAACATACTCCACTACAAGGAGAAGTGCCACTCCAACTTATTTACTCAAGGAGAAGTACTAAGTGCCTGCTCTAAAAGTTACCTAAAGTACAAAAGAAAATATGTATTTTAAACAGTGTTGAACTTGATGCTGTTGATAACATCAACCTCCAAGTCTAGTGCCGATTTGAACAACAAACTTTCAAAAGTATAATATAGAAATAAAAATCTATCGTAATTAATTAAAAATAATAAAAATAACAAACAGAAAAGCAGAAAATCTCAGATTCTACATGGTGTGGAACAAAATCAGCAGCAGTTTGCAAACCATTTTAACCATTTTATGTATTAACGGCATGGTTTATCCATAATGATGCATCATCATTTACTGTTGATTATTATTATTCTTTTATTAAAAGTCTACATCTGCAAAAAGTGACTAGTAACTAAGGCTGTCAAATAAATGTAGTGGAGTAAAATATGAAATATATCCATCTGAGATGTAGTCTTATGACAGATAATGGTGAATTTAAGTAATTTATTAATTGAATATAGATATGAATTTCCTACTTCAGTAAGTTGATTAAATGTTTAAATGGAATATGAAAATGAAAAAAATGTCCTGAGCATCAACCCAACATTTGTGTACTGGAATAAACAGATGTTGTTGGGTTTTGAGGAAGAGCACTATTCAAGTGACAGAGATTACATTGAATCACTTTTATTTTCTATTCAAATGTTGTATTTTCAATCTGTAGTGGAGGAATGCTATAAAACTGTTCAGGGTCACAATAATTCTGCTTAGTTACTTGTAGAGATGTCTTTTGAAAGTTGAAGTGGTCTTGACTGAATCACAAATTGAACTTCAAGTGGCTTGATGATTTCCTGCTCCTGTTCATCGAAACGAACACAGCCTTCAGTCATTTTAGTCGGCTCCTGTGGCAGTCTAAACTTCAGAGGTCATGTACAATATCAGGCAGTCTTCTCGTGAAGCTCTCCAAACAGTTCAAGATCATACATGATAAGCAAGCCAATAAATGGAAGCCCTGCTAATAGGTACAATGCCTTTAATCACCAAACATTTCAGCCTGCTGGTGCATATTTCAAATTCCTGTTAAATGCTTCAGTCAAATTTAATCTAAATTGTACAAATAGAGGCTGTCCCGATTCACAGTTGAAATAGCTAAAGGTTCTCTAAATGAACTATAGGTGAAAATGATGAAAGTAGTTACAAGAATACAAAAGAAAACAGTGCAACTGCTGCGTCCTCAACTGGAACATTGTCAATTTAATGCATCTCATCTGCCCCCCAACACCCCTCTCTGACCAACCCCACTCCACCCTGCCCCTTCCTAAACCCCGCTATTTCTCTCCTAAACCAGTAATCCAGCCCTGTCCCTGCTGGGTCCACTCCCTTACTTTTTTCCCACGAATCGCTACATCCCACATTTTGGTATTTTGGAAACCCTGCTTGTCATCTAAGACCTATCAGAGCAAGGCAAGTCTTCCTGCCACAAGTGAATATTAAAAGGTGTAGCGAAGATGGGCAGGTGGGGGTGGTGGGGTACTAAGGGGTGGGCAGGGGGTCATCTGGGGTTGGGGAGGAGCGATGGGGAAAGTAGAAATACAGGGGTTGAAGAGAAAAAGAGAGAGAGACGAGACAGCAAGGGCCTGCTAATGTCAAGCAGGGCTGAGTCTTCCAATTCAAACAGGGATTTTCACATTATGATTCTGCAACAGTGTATTGCATACTTCAAAGACCTTATTACAACGGCCTATTAGCATTCATACTGCCATTCACATTGCCAGTCCAACACCTGCATGGGAAAACAGAGGCAGGATTTGCGGTAAAGAGGACTGAGGATCACAATGCTAGGGCAGATACTTTTTAGAATGAAGACTCACAGGACTTGAATTCTAATGAAAACTACTGTCTGAATAGTACAATTATGATAAAGGAGATGCTAACCTTTAGCAGTACAGTACTGAGCAAGCATGAAAAAAGAACCACAAATTGTATCCATATGTACTGTACAATGTACTTTATGCCTGTTTGTCAGGTTTAGGGCCTCCACAGATAGATGCATAAGCGGATGTACACTTACACTTTATAGGTGTGTGTTGAACACCTATACAGACCAACTTCCAGAAGTTATACATACATAGAAGTTATGTATCTATACTGCATGGAGATTAGCAAGTTGGGTTTGGTTTATGAAGGAAAACAAGAACCAAGTACATTTATCAGATGTGCTGCAGAAGCATGTATGGTGTTGATGTCACGGATCATGTCTTGGTTTTATTTGTAGCTTTTTTGTGTTTCTGTTTTTCCTTCTCTTTTTCCCTGCTCTCTGTCCCCTGGCTCAGCCCAGTACGTCCTGTTTCTCCTCCTGACTCCAATACTCATTGTCCCCAGCTGCTGCCACTCAGCTAATTAAGGTTCCCACTCCATTGATACCCTTTCTTTTCAGTCACCCATTGTCAGGTCATCTGTGGTGCTCATCTTCTATTCAACTCTGATCAGCCTTTTCCTTGCCCGGCCTCCTGCCTTGTTCCCTCAAACCTTGTTTTGCACCCAGTTTCCCCATGTAAATCAGTTACGGTCTGAGTTTTGTGTTTTACTTTGCCCTTTTAGTTTTCATGTTCTAGTCTTTGTGTTATGTCTTTCTCTTGCTGTTCTCTGTCATGTTCTCTGTGGTTCTTTTCTGTCTATGTCAGTTGTTTTTCTTACTTCTTCCCAACCTTGTCTACCTGATGTTTTTACCCCTTTTCAGTTACCTTTTTCCCATGTAATTAGTTCTGGGTATTTCTTGTTTCACTTAGTTTTTGCCTCTATATGGAGTGATTTTCAGTTTTTTTCTGTTCTGTCCTGTTTTATTTCTGTAGTTTGTCTTTTGTTTTATTAAATATATTTTCTATTTATCTATTTTCTTCCTAATGACTCTGCCATTTGGCTGAGTAACCAGACAAGAAAAACTTTGGTTTCACCCAACTTAGGTGATCAGTGGGTTCTGCCAGGTTCTCCTATGTCTGTAGATGTCCTGCAGAGATGGGATAACCTGGCTCACGGTCAATCATCTCAGCAGCACTCTATAAATCAGGCCTTTAGAGACCAGTAGAGGCTGATTAAAAGTGAGGGAAAGATGAATTTAATCAAATAAAGAAAATTCCTTAAAGAAAACCTGCTCCAGAGAGTATGCACCTGGGTTGAATGCTAACCCTTCTGCATGACGATAACCCAGCGCATACAGCCAATTTATGGTATTTTGAAGGTACTTTTATAAACAAGACACTTCAGTTTTTAAGACATTCGTAAAATTCAAAACTATGTTTTTGTCATTATGGGCTTACTGTGTAAACCGAAGAAAAATTACAGTTTTGACCATTTGAAATCAATTAAATCTAAAACATTAAAAAATATTTCTTATGTAAATTGTTTCTCAAACCACTGTCTGTTGATACTGTACAACAAACACAACTCCAAAAACATGATTCTGTGAAAAGGAAAGTCACCAAGTCACAATTTCCACTGTCATTTGAATATAATCTTTGTTGTGTACGACATCTACACTTGAGTCCAACACTGTCTCTTTGAGTTTGGTTTGTGCCATCAAATTATGTCTGTTTTCACCAACCGCCTTAAGATATAGTTTATTCACTTCGGTTTGCTCAAGCTGCCGATGAAGGACTTTTGATGCAACTGCTCTCTCTTGCTACACCCCACAAGCTGTTTGCTATGGTTCATTAGCTTTCTGTTGAGTTGACTGCTAACACTTGATATTGTTGCAGGCTGTTCATTCCACACATTTCCAAATGCTGCCCACTAGCAGAGCAAGACTAGAGAAAGAAAGTGCCTGCCATTATAATGCGACAAATGTTGTGTTCGAAAAGTGCCAACGGAGCCAATGGTTCATCATGTAGACTGTGAAGAAGTGGTATTTAATCATGAATAATGTTTTTTGTTTGTTTGTTTGGCTGATTGATTACTCTGGTTTAAAGTTTATTTATTAAAAAATACAAGCCAGATACTTTTTGGAAAGACAACAGCTTTTGAAACTACTACTACTACTATTACTCATAATAACAATAATAGTATTAGTAGTAGTACAATAAATATATATATGTCCTGTATGCTTCCTCTGCAAAAAAAAAAAAAAAATATATGATGTAATATGTGTAAAAGAATGAACTGGCAGAATAATAATACATTTAAAGCCTATAGTCTGTCTTCAACACTGGATAAATAGCAACCAGTGTGGTAATAAGTGATGTGAATGTATAACACATTTCTGGAAATTCTCTGAAGTCAGCAACTTTAATTAGGTTCTCATTACTTCAGGTAGTCTGCCATGTATGTTGTGTGGTAAATACTTAATTATGTGCACACTTAGGAGCAGCTGAGTGGGGGAAAATGTTCACATCAACCTCCTGTGGTTGCAATTTTCAGTAACAGGGAATTTCTTCTCGCAGTTACAAAATCTCCCACGTCGAGAGAACAACAAAAGTGTCAACCAACTGGTGTCAAAATGGTTGCAAAATCACTGTAGCTGGCATTACTTCAAGTAAAATTCAATATTCACAATGATACAATTGATTCAGCCATTCAGTAAAAGAACACACTATAAACTTGTATCAAACTTCACTTACTGAATCTCTACAGATTATATTGTTTGTTGAACCAACCCCTTTTTCAGGTTAAATGACCAGCCTATGGCAAATAACCTAGTGAACTGTGATCAGGCAGCAGCACATGGACAACAGCAGGCAACAGATATCCAATCTGGCACTAAACACACACAGGGAGGACAGTTGGGTGGATCAATATGGCTGGTCAGAATAAGAACTACTGGGCTTTTAATACAGATTGCAGTCCTAAATGGATGTGAAAGTCCACTCAAATACCTCCCAGTGTTGGTCATCTTATGTAGTTGCAAGGAAAGCCAAGAGTTTTCCATCATTATCTCTGACTTCTGTTAAATCCTTAGCTCTGTTCAGGTGCATTAATGTGTGAGGAAAAGCCAGGACCCAGGATTAGCCCTGTTTTTTTAATATTGGGAACAAGTCCAATCTATAGGCAAAAGTAAGAACAATTGGTCGCTATTTGAAACATATTAGGTGTCTGCTACATCCAACTTGGCTGCAGTTTTTGCCAAGAGATGGGTGATTGGCGAGAGCGTAGTACAATACCGTTATTCTCTGTAGATGTGGGAGTACCTGCCTCAACAAGAGGGAAGACACGGTGATCAAAGTAGAATGAAAAGAGGGTGAAAAACACTGCCTGTAAAGTTAGCGCAGGATGTATTGCAAACGTTTTAATGAGTCTACTCTTAATTAGTGCCACAGGAAATCGATGGTTACACCAAATGCTTGTCATTAACAAACGAGAAGACAGCTAGCCCATGGGACCTGTGCTGAATAACAGTTTTTCTGTCACGTGCTGCAGCTGAGGACCAGAAGGAATGTGAAATTATGTGTAAGGCTGTGTTTTGTGTGTGTGCGTGCATGCCAGCACTTGTGCATTGTGCGTCCTGCTGAGCAAAGCAGAGCATTGACATTTGTAATGGCTGGAGGTAAGAAGAGAATAGTTAATGTCTCTGGGATGTGGGAAAGTAGTGATCTATAATATAGGGTATTTTACCTTGACTCATCATTTCTGTTTCAGAATTCAAATGTATTTGTGTCTCTGAATTTAAAAAAAAATCCCTATTACAATGAATGTTTTATTTTTAACCACCAGCTATGTCAAATTAAAGCTCACCTAGAAGTTCAACTTTCTTTCTTTGCTTGTTAGAGTGCAAAAAAATCCAGACAGAAGTATTCTTGCAGTTTCAAGGTTTCAGTTGTACTTTAATAGGAGTTTGAGGTGTCATTAAAAAACAGCTTCCAGGTGTTCCAGCTGTTTGCTCAGTTACACCATTTAGGCTGATGATGCAGCGCTGTCTCTTAAAAATTATGTTTAGATACAACTAAACTGCAATCATAAAATGTTTTGTAAGAAACAGAATTTGAAAATCACATTTTCTCTTAACATAATGAGAATATGTTGACAAAAATGTTAACAGCAAGTCGCAAATATGTTGATACTGAAGGTTTAAGTAAAATTTTACCACACCATGTATTTTTTTCTGTCAAATTATGAGATCTTGAAGTAAAACACAAATTTTGTAACTTCTTATAAAACTTTTTGA
Organism: Sandelia bainsii; assembly: GCA_032362345.1. Taxonomy (NCBI): domain Eukaryota; kingdom Metazoa; phylum Chordata; class Actinopteri; order Anabantiformes; family Anabantidae; genus Sandelia; species Sandelia bainsii. The sequence continues at coordinate 25,884,638 of JAUMHL010000018.1, read as the reverse complement.
TGTTTGGGTTAACGCTCTTACAGAACTTGGTTTGAGCTAGTGATGGGAAGTCTCTTTGCAAAGCTTCGCCTCTTTTGGCTCAGCTCCCTCAGAAGAGCCAGCTCTTAAGGCTCCCAAATGGCACTCACTCAGAGCCTTCTATTTTAGCTTAATTTAGCAATTATGAATGGTTGTGTGTTGGGAAGCAATTCTTTATTCAGTGTTTTCATTAAAGCCTTATTTTTATGCATTTTTTCCTTACAAAAAAAATACACAGTTACTATTCTTTAAGATTTTAATCAAACCTTTGAATGAACAACTGAACACAGAAGCACAGCAAACAAATCAAATAAATAAATTTGGATTCAATAATGTTTATTTCTAAACTTTTTCCCCATGCACTTGCATTCTGTCGCTCTGTGTACCTGACCTGTATCACTACACTCACTGTTGTCTGAGCATCTGCCCCCTTCCTTATTTCACATAATTGTATGATCCCAGTATGTATTTGCATTTGACTGCCCGCATAATGTGCCCATCAAAATAAAGTCCCACCCTTGTCAGCATGGACTCTCAGCAGAGCTGAGAAGGAGCGGCTGAAGATTTGGCTCTCCACGTCGGGCACTGGCTCTTCTTGTTCGCTGCAAAGCATCGGCTCTTAGAGCTGACTCGTTCGCGAACGACACACCACTATTTTGAGCATTCACTAAACTTTGTCAGCAAATGTTTTTTCCCCCGTACTCCTTTACTGTTGTGAATGAGCTGAAATGACCAATTACTGTAGTTATCCACCTTGTTTGTCCCAGTAAACTACTCCTCCTTCTTTTTTTTCTTAAAGTTAAATTTAACTTGACTATTTCGCTTTAATTCTATTTTCTCAAAACAAACAAAGTTTTGTAGAGTGCTTTGATTCCAGTATGTGGATTCACTCTATTCATGATATTTCGATCTGTACAACAATCTACATGAAAAGCTTTTGAAATTAGAAGTACTAGATGTAAAGTGATTTTATGATAGCTGCTCAAAAATAAGATTATCTAAGGATAGGCTGTATCTAGTAAGAGTTTGAGATAATTCAGATGTATTTTAACCTTGACATTTGTACAGGGTTACTGCACACTTTTTAAAATCAAATCTAAGACCCTTTTAAGGCCCAAACATAGAAAAATAACATTACCACAGCAGAATTAACATTAATGCAGGTGCTGCATGTGTAACTATTTTTATTCTACAAAAATATATGGCATTTCAGTAGTCTCAAACAAGTCTGAAACCTATTAAGTGACTGTTAATGTGTCAAGCAAGAAACAAATTTCACAAAAGGTTTCTAGGTTAGTGGTGCAGTTGTTTTGAAAAAATCATTGGTTTGTGTAATATTTCCACTGTACAGATGACGGACATTAAGATGTCAGTTTTTATGCCTTCAGTACACTTTCCTCATTATCAATGCTTTACTAAACTATTCCCAGCTTTAAAAGTTGGTGCAGTCTGGTGTTACTATGAACATCTCAGGTGAGGTGTCACCTGCTCTCACTCTATGATAACTATAGACCATGACATCTTACACAAACTGAGAGGAAGCCTCAATGTCACTCCTTCTTAAAAATATAAGAACACCCCAGACCCAAAGATTTCTCTGCACAACAGTTATGAACACAGGAGTAATTACCAACTTAGTAATTGCTTAAAATTAGTCAGTGTATGTACAGTATTATGTAAAGACTATGGTATATAATAGTAAAATATAGAATAGATCTGTGTAAATTACTTATTAGGCACTGGTTTGTTAATATATATCTTTCTATATGGAAAAATCATTGATTTGTGAATATCAATTTAAAATTTTACCTTTTAATTTCTAATTTTGTGTTGCAAACTGAGAAAATACTTGGCTTTTTGTCTCTGTATTTATCGCATGTTGCCTGCCTACATTAAAACAGGCATTTGATCCTCCATTCAAAATCACTTTTGTACTCGCTTGAGGTCAGATAACAAGTAACATAAACTAGGCACCTTTACAAGCAATGGCAGATTGTGACATCATCAGCCTCATTAGCTGCTATCTGCTCTAACTGCTTCTGATTATTATTTTATAGGAAGCATAAAACTGCAACAATCCTTCTGTCCTTTTCTTGGTTCACCCTTCTTAAAAAAAATAAAGTCCTGTTTATTGTATGTCCTCATTGCAGTCACTTCTCAGGAACTGAACATACAGTACAGTTGCAGGATACATGACTGCATACTTACACAACCTATGATGTATAACAATAAACTGCATGACAGAGAAGGACATTTTGAGTCCTACATCAAAACCCTTGAGTGTGAAAAGCATATTAACTTTTTTTATGGAATATTAAAGCAGCACAGAAAACTTCATCATGCTATAGGAGCACTTTGAAGATTAAAGTTAACTTTCGTGTCATTCGACATTACAGTAGGTACATTCATGCTCACAGACAGCATAATTTATTTTCATCAGGATGTGTCAGTGTCAGTTGCAGGCGGAGTGTGGCCTCTGTTTGTGATGGTTTAGACTTGCTGAGCGCTTGATTGGAACACATAAGTTTTAAAGGGGGACAAGCCCTCTGACTTTGATGGATTTCTGGGCAATATTAGTCAGCGGGCATGTATCCCCCTAAGCTTCGGTGGAACTGATCGAGGTTGACCAAATAATCTGCCAATTCCCTCCCAAGAAATGCAGAGACGACAAAAAAACGTCTAAGTCTCTCAAGCCCTCATCCCCGAGAGCTGGATCAGCACTTGTGTCAAAAACTCCCGTTAAGAGCACAAGATTTCAACTTTAGAGAAGGTGGTGGGAGGATTTGCAATTTCATGGTTTCACTTTTAATTCATGTTTAATCACACAATCATTTACAGCATCACATAGTAAATGCTAATGGAGTGGGACAGTATTGTTAAAAGAATCGTGAACAAATGTCACAGAGTTGGTATTGTTATGCAGCCTGAAATTAACTGTCACATCATTCCCTTAAACCCCGTATTTATTGCTTAGGTAATGAGTCAATACTTGACTCACATGTTTCTCTGTTACTAAGTTCTGTCAAAGGCTGGCCTTGAAACTCCCAGCACTCTCTCATTCATCTCTCTCAGCTTCATAAAGCATCAGGTTTTCAAGGCCCATAAGTGCTGGAATAGATTGTGTCAGTGTGTTGTTGTTTTTTTCCAGGTGATATTTTCAATATGGTTTATGAAGTTGAGGTCTCCCCAGGTCACATGAGAGCAGGACATGAAAGCCTAGTGCTCAGCCTCCACTTCACAAACAAGCTGTCCTAACTTCAAACGGGTGGCAAAGCTGCCCCACATTTCTTCTCTTTTCACTTCCAATATCCAACACCATTAATGGCCGGCGGCTCTCTCTTCATCCCCCCCCTCTCCACCTGGCAACAAGAGTGTGCTCGCAACTGCGGCCAAAGGTAGCCTGAACCGTGACAGCACATGGCACAGCACGGAGCATTTAAACCGAGCATTATCAACATCCACTTAGAAATTAGTGTCATCATTGTGAGTTTCCACTGGAATATTCATTCTTTTTACACAGTGAGTATAATTTTACATGATGTTTCTCATTCTTTTTTCTTTTCTCTCATTCAAAACTCCTCCAAAATGTTGGGATGTTTGGTTAGTTAGAACAGACAAGACCCATGTGCACCAAACACAGGTCAGAAAGTGGTTTCAGTAACAGAATGTGAAGAAACAAATACAAGGAGAAAACACACACACACACACACACACAAATGTGTTCATTATCCCTCCTGACTAACTAATAATTAACAACTACAAATAGTTCAGCTTCTGACTGTTTTCACTGTAAATGTTATTTCAAGATTCAAGATTCAAGATTCAAAACACTTTATTAATCCCAGAGGGAAATTATTTTGGCATGTTACAGCAGC
>JAUMHL010000018.1:25863368-25880645 GCA_032362345.1 Sandelia bainsii | reverse complement strand
GAAAGTTTAAGAAAAAGACATCACAAAGAGAGAGACTGCGAAACAGCCTGCTGCAAGGCTCACGCCTGCGCACTAAATCTGATTTAATCTTTTTTAAATCTGATTTTCAAACAGATTTTTGCTTTATGTTTAATTAGCTTCCTACAGTATGTTTATGTTAAAAATTATTAATTAATTAATTAATTAATTAATTAATATTTTGATGCCACTGGGCACCAATGTGCCATACGGCTATAAAACGAGAAGAAAAACTGGATTTGTTATTATATAAAAACAAGCAATGTGTGCGTCAGATCAGTCATATTAGATATCAATGTAGTCCCCTGATTCTCTATGCAATAACTCAGTATTTTCATGCATATATTTCATGAGCCTAGTCTTCCTTTTCTGAGGTTTTCAGATGTGTAGCCATGTAACAGAGACAGACATTTTCTACAAGCTGGAATTAGACGTGAAAGTTGTTTAGAACATATGAGTGTAACGTATTATGGGTAAACAGGCTCAAAGAGGAGCTGACATGCATCTCAACCTGCACAATCACACAAATAAATGTGTCTTTAAGCTATAAATGATGCTTCCTGATTCTGATTATGAGTTTGCTTGTTCTCCCTGTATCTGTGTGAGTTCTCTCTGGGTACTCCGGCTTCCACACAGTCCAAAGACATGCATGAATTGGTCATCCAAAACTTCCTATAGGTGTGCATGTGTGAATGGTTGTCTGTCTGTATGCCAGCCCTGTGATAAACTGGTGACCTGTTCAGGGTGTACCCCACCTCTCACCCAATGACAGCTGGAATAGGCTCCAGCAGGCTCCAGGACAAGTGGTTAAGATAATGGATGGATGGATGGACTTGATTCTGTTTATTCAAATAGGTAATTTTGATTAAAATAATTTTAAATTGTCAACATTTTACACTTAGCCTTCTTTAAAGAGTTTTCAACCCCAAAAGGCATCATTATATCCATTTCAGCTTCCTCATTTGATTAATCAGAACCATGTAATCAGAGAATTCAAAATAAGGTGAGCGTTAAAAATAATAAATCCTCCCTAATAATTAATATTATTATTGTGTCCACCTTCTTCCTTATGCTTTACTGTTTCCTACAACAGGTTGACAGCTTCCCTCCTCACTCCACTGATTTTGGACTGTGCTGGTGTCCACATGTATGTGTATGCATGGACAGTATTTCTGCAAACACATTTTATGCACCTGCTTATTTACCAGAGAAGCATACAGGCACGCATGCCTCCCCTGTCTGTCTGCCACCCCAGTCATCTCCACTGGCCCCCACCAGCCAACTTCCCCACTTCAGCCCATCGCGTCAGGCCCCTCCCTCCACCCACACCGTGCCTCCAATTTGACTGCAACAGCAAGTGCAGACTGGGCAGCCTTCCAGGAGCCTCTCTAAAGCAGCTGAATATTCATCTTCATTAGGGGTATCGCCACCCCCTCTCCATCCAGGGCTGGGTCCTTTTAACAAGGAGCAAGTGATCCAAATGGAAGAGGGGGTGGGTCAAACTCTGAGAGGCTGGTGGGACGTGAAGATGAGTTGTTGTTTTTTTATTCTTTGTCCTAAGGCAGCATGTGAAGTCTGCCCTTGTCAACATATTTTTAGTATTTTCCTGCTCTTGTTGTTTTGACATAGTAGGGAGAAGACCTGGGCAATGACTGCTGCAAATAGTTTTGGAGCTGGTGCCATTGATTTGTCACTGCCTGTTGAACGCCAACAACAACAGGGCTGAGCACTGGCACATCAAGAGCTATCAAGTCCTTCTCAATAAAGATGTAAATGGTAATTAAACTTGTGGTTATTGATGATTAAGTCAAATTCCACACACTTAAAATAAACTTTGCAGGAAAAGTAGATGGTTTAGAGCACAAAACTTTCTTGATTTGCCACAGTTGTTGCTGCCCAGTGTTTTGTTTGCTGCTTCTTGTTGTCTTTGATTTGCCTGTTGTTCTTTTCTCTTTTCTCTCTCCTCTTTCCACTCACCCCAACCGGCCGAGGCAGATGATCGCCCACCTTGAGCCTGGTTCTGCTGGAAGTTTCTTCCGTTAAAGGGAGTTTTTCCTCTCAACTGTCGCCTAGTGCTTGCTCAACTGGGACTGTTGGGTTTACTTATATTCTTTAAGGTCTTAAACCTTACAATGTAAAGTGCCTCGAGATGACTTTTGTTGTGATTTGGCACTATATAAAAAAAACTGAATTGAATTTAGTTGGGTTGGGTTACACAGCTTGGAGGGGGATTCTTGCTTCACAGTGAAATCTTTGTCAACACTATTTGAATAGCTGTACAGTTGATGCAATCCAATGATGGTACTTTTGTTATGTCTGATACCTAACAACACATTGAATACCTGCAGTGAGAGACAGACTTACAGATTCACTTCATTTTTTCAGTCCCTTCAATCACAATGTCAGATCAACCTACTGTAAAATATAGTTGATTTGCTTTTGGATGTTCTCTTGCTGTGTTGATGGGATGATCGAAGGCCTGTCAGGTTTTGGATTTCTCAGTATGGGGCCGATACTCAGCATCTGGACAGAGGAGTTGTATTTTGTATCACTTTGCAAAACCAAAAACACGTGTAAAAGTGTGATAAAGGGATTATACAAAACACCTCAAGCTAACTACCTCACTACCTACAACTGGAGCTGGCAGTAAGATCAAGGGCCAGATTTACTAAAATCCCAAATAGAGAGTAGTAAATCAATCAATCTGGAAAATTTCACGATTTCTTTGTGGGCATTTTGCGGGTGATCTACTAAGAAAAATTGTGTGATTGACAAACAAACAAACATGGTAGAGGCAGCCATATTTAAAGGAAGATTTTGCACGTCTGTCACTGAGAGTTTAAAGAATCACCAGCAGAAATGCAAGAGGAAATTCAATCCTGAGGAATTAAAACTGTTAATGGGAGAGGCTAATAATCACTTTGATAAGCTACAGGAAAGAAATCTCAGCATTACAGGAAAAAACGCTTTACGGAAAGATCACTCCTATAAATGTAAGGAAACCAGCAACAGCCCAACAGTCACACTTGGCCTCATTCAGTGCATCCTGACTGCACAGAAATCAGTTTTGGCAGATCACATTGGGGGTTTGTCCGTGAAAATTAATTCACATTTAGCTCAAATGTTAAAGCACAATTATGTGCTGTAATTCGTAAATGTTCAGCACCAAATGTTTAGCCTGTGGTTGAGGGGGCACTGTAAGTCTTATGAGGGGTGTGGGAACGTAAACCCAGCCACCACAAAACACTTTCAGGCTTGTAAATTGCATTGTTTGTGTATTAGCATTTTCTCCTCCCTAGATTTTATGCACCTGGGCAAAAAACACCTCACTTTGCACTTTTGCTTATTTCAAAGATGCAATCCTCATTGTGCATCCTTAGTAGATCAGCTTGTGCCATGTTTTTCGGGGTAATATCAAGTTTGCACACAATTAAGTACACAAAAATCTTTAGTAAATCCGGCCACAAGTCTTTGTCCAAGAAGCAAGTCTTTCACAATGACAGCTTCTACTGTTCCATTCTGTCATTCTCCATTCTCAATCCAGACTGGCCAAAGCCAGGAGGGGAAAGGAAACCTTGAAGAAGAATTCCATAGGTCAGTGTTGAATCAGACTGAACTCTAGAGTGGAGTTTAGGACATGCGTCACTTTGCCACCAGAAACAAATGTATCACACAAAAGAATGTGGAGTGAATTTTGTTGTGACTGTGTGCTTAACTGTATCAATCATCTTATCTCCTACATGTTCTTGCTAACCTCTCCCCACTGCCTCATACTAGTGCTTTTCCACCACATGGTACTGGCTCAACTCAACTTGACTTTATACATTTTTTTTGCAACAAACAAAAGTTGCAAATAGGATTTGGTATCTGGTACTTGGTACACTTAGTACTTGCCTTACTATCTCTTGTGAATTTTCCATCAGTCTTTCATCTTACTGCCTTCAATCTCTTCTGAAACCAAACTTGTCTCTTTGCTGTCACAAGCAGACACATACAAAGAAATAAGAAAGGCTTTGTCCTCAATTATTTCTGTTTGTCTTGCCAGTTTTAACAGTTTCATGCAGTATCTCTATGATGACCAGGTACACTGAGAGGGTACTATATTTGCAGTTAATTATGAAGTACCCAGTACCAAAAGCAAAGCAAGCAGAATCAAGTCAAGGCAGTACAATACTGTGGAAAAACGCTATAAGATTCCATCTATTTACTGTATATTGGTCCAGTTTCAGTCACTCCTTTCCGGATTGTCAGTGTTTGCATTCTTTCCACCTTGCCTGTACCTGTTTTCTGTTTATAATGTACTGGTTTTAATACACTGCCTTGTTTTTGACATGACCTTATGGACTTGTTTGACTACACCATATTCTAAGCTTGTTGTCATACACCATCATTAGAGTTACAATATGCAACCTTTGAAAGTCAAGCTAGCTGTACCATTAGACTCAAAATGTATGTGCTTCACTCCACCCAGCCTTCTGCTTGATCTTCAATCCTCTGATGTCCGTAAATGACTAAACTAACTAAAAATTACATTTTTATAGTCTAAACAAATACATTTTGCAGCATGAGGTTTTCTGTTAACATCATGAGGACCTGTTGACTCAACATAATAGCAAGTTGCAAATTCAGTGATACTGAAAGTACAACAGCATTAGTTTGTGCATCAGTTTTTCTGTTCAGTCACTCACAGCACTGGGTTAAAGTCAGGGAAAGACTGAGTTCTGCCTTATTAGAGAAAAATGTAACACGTCACAAACAACATGTTTATTAACATTCATACAAAATCACAATGTTTCCTTAACCTTAACCAAAGTGTTTTTCTCTCTTAAACATGGACTCTCGACTCAGACTCTGTGGTGTGACAGTCCTGTGTATTATACGCTCACCAGCCACCTCCTTATGACTCACTTTACGTTAATAAGTATCATGCTTAATTCATTATAAAAATATGTTGCTTCATAAAATAATCCATTCAGTGCAATACGTTGCAAAAATGTAATTGCTTTGCAGTTTAGTTGCATACAAACATAATGTTTAGGAGACCGGGTTGCTGTGACACACATAATTATATGTTAGTCACAGCACAGTACATTTTTAATTTACTTTCACAGGGTTCTGTTTTTACAATGAATCTGCTGAACGCTTTATTGCTTTCAGTGGGGGAAATAAAATGTTCTCAAGCTGCTTCAGGAGTTACAGTAACATATTCAGTATTAACTATGTATTATTAGAAACTGCATGTATGTTGTGCTGGGATGGAAAACTTAACAAATAACGAACTGTTTGCATAGTAGTAACATAGTTTGCTTTTCTACTGGGAATGTATCAAGAGTTCATTTTTTCATTCATCATTTTCAGCTCTGAGAATTTCCCCCAAAACTGCCAGAAGCGTAAGATGCCCGTGGCATAAAAGCAGCATGCTATTTTTCAAACTCATTAAAACAATTACATGAAAAAGGTGCATCTTGCTGCTTTAAAAATGTCTCTGTGTGATCACGTGAAACCCGTTAAAATAATGTGGCATATACAGCAGCATGAGATGTTGAATAATGTAAGCAGTGAAATGATGAGTGTTACTGAGCTAGCGGGCAGAAAGACTTGCAAAGTATAGGAGCTGAGTAGGTGTCTTTAGAGTATGGTACAGTAGATCTCAGGGCACCTCATGGACCTGAGGGTGAAGAGCTTCACAAACACAGCCAAGCTTCATGCAACCTACCCAGTGTCAGGGCGATTTCTTAGTTATTGCAGTATGTGTATAAATGTTACTCCTCTGTCAGAACGAATGGAGAACTTCTGCAAAACACAAAACTTCAGACCCGAGACATTTTCTGCCAATTACATCATTTATTTCTCCCAGTTCTGAGTCTAAAAGGGATTTGCCATTTTTTGCTGCTATTCCCTGATGCCTGTCAGATTGTGCATCAAGTCTCTGCCTAAGCCCTTCCAACACAGCACTAAAATATACATTATAGCTTTGTTTAGGATTTGTTTTACCTCCCTTACAATTACGGGCACATGATGTGTCTGGCCACAATGTTTTATTGATACATCAGCCAGGCTCAATTCCACACAATGATGCTGAATATTCATCATGATTACAGGTGAAATGAAAAAAAAGATGGATGCCAAAGATCAGTACACAGTATATAAACCATGAAGCTTTTTGCTACTGCCCTTGTGGGAGGAGCCACCTGGAAATGCATAAATTAGGAGTTGTGAAGGATTATTAACTACGTTACAAATGCTGCAGGTTATTAAATCACACTTCTCTGTTGTCTTAACACTTGAAATCAAGTCAAAGTGTTTACCTGAAAGCTTTGGAGACCTTTTGCAACACTGGGATATTTATTCTTTTTACAATTACTTGCCAAAATAGATGAGCATTTGCTGTGGCCAATTTTCTTCCAACTAAGACTTTGCCTCCTCAAAGGGAATTTTCTACTCCTCAGTGAACAGCCTTTTTCTATGAAAGTATGATAGAAATTGTCAGTGACAACCGCCACTCAAACTGAGCGGCCCATAACGACAAGAGAGCCAAGAACAGTCTTAATACTATTTATAAATCTCCGAAATGGCAGGGTTTGCAGGAAAGTGTGAAGGAATAAGGGAGGGTAGGAGGTGGTATGTGTTTTTTTTTTCACCCCAAAGCTTCTTATGACCTTAGTGTTCCTCTAGTCTAAACATAGCCCCACTCCAAATACAATGGAGCCTTCCAATCCAGTGCCTCTCCTAAACAAGCATGCATTTTAATCGCTGTCACACTGCAACACTCCTCTTTGTGTTTAATGGAACTTTATTTTTTTGATAAATGCACCTATTTCAGTCTTTCATCATTTTAGCTTTGACACTGTGTTCATCATCTTTATGCGAGCATAAAAGTTCTCTCTGTTTCTGCAGAGTCCGCTCATTAATTTTCCAAATGAAATATTCCTAATCCCAAAAATAGTTTTATCCTGCACACCATAATTTCAACTCTTGACTCTAAGGCTCCTTACTTTTCCAAGAGCACAGCAAGTGCTCAGTCCTACAACACCCGGTTCTAAGAAGTCCCAAAGGATTAGCCAGATTATTGAATCACGGCTTTAGATAATACCATCAGTTACAGTTTACTTCTGAGAACAGATGCAAAAAAAGGGCTATGTGGCAATGTTGTGAATATGCTAATGATAGCAACAGACTTTTCCTCCAAATAAGCAGATGCGGTGAAGTTTGAACAGCTGTCAAACGTGATGAGCGTGACACAAGCGCCTGCGGTGGAAACTGTGGGACTTTTCCTATAATATAGCGGCCTACACACCAACTGAACATACCAGATGACAAATCACGCTATCTGTGAAACACCTGGCGCCTTCTCTTTGAGAGGAGATTCAGGGTGCAGGGGAAATATAATTGAATCAAATACAGCGTAAAAAGGTAAAGTAAGTATAACAACTCTAACAATCAAACATGCAGCTTTATGTGAGCTTACAGTATGTGTACAGTACTGTAGACAAGAAACACTATAATATTTTAGAAACTACAGAATATTATCACAAAACGTCTGTGCATTAATTTGCTCTTGCACATGATAACCTCCAATGTGACCAACTCAATCCTCATGTCATTGGTGGTAAGCTGTTAATTTAAGGTGCATATCATGCAGATAATTTTGGTTTTCTGTGCAGAGATTTTGTCTCTGAGATTTATGCCTGCACCCCAAAACAATGGAGGTGACTGGAGTTTGTGTTTGTGGTGCTCAAAGCATCGGAAAATTACATTACACAAGTGTGCCCTTCTAGAAACTGTGTTCCAGTTAGTGTGGGTGATTCACAAAGGACACAGTCAACTGTTTAAGGTAGAACTATGGGTTAGATGTCGAACTGCAGCTTTTGAATACCACTGCCAATTAAACTGACTTAAATTGAAAAGAGGACTTTAAAAGTTTAATACCTTTTTTGCTTTATTTTTCCAACATCTTTCTGTAGTTAGCACAGTTACCAGAATGTGTTTTTCAGTTTTGCAGCTGTGAGAAGCTTGTGAATTCCACTGTCCCACCCCACAAAGATTGTCAACAAGACATCCATCATATACATCAAAAATACTGTAAAAAAATCTATTGTTTTTAGTAGTATTCTGGCTCTCTTCTGTAGTGAACAGTACATACCCAAAATCTTTTTAGAATTAGACATGTGACCCAAGTATCATTTGCCTTCATCACAGAGGACCTGGGCACCATCTCATACTGTTATTAAAAATATACTCTAGGAACATTACACTGAAAAAAAAAAAAAAAAAAACATCTTCAGCAACACTTTGTTTTGTCCTGTTTGGAATTTATAAGCAGTATTTAAACACTTAATTAGGTATTTATTGACTGTACAGTCAGAATAAGCAACTGGCAAACGATAGACTCATTTTATCACATTTCATAGACAAAACAATAAAATTGTTATTGATATTAAAAATAATTTTCGTTATTAGCAGCATACAAATACAGTATGGTGATCTTAGAAAAATAAATGTTGAGAAACCAGAGTTCATGCATATTCTCAATATATTTAATTTCATATGCTCCATAAAACATAGGAAACACAAGTGATGAACTAAAACGTATTTAGGTAGGTTGTGGTGTGTTAAAGCTTTCACAGCCAATCTGTAGGATCACTGAATCTCCTTCACCTCACATTCCCCACTTGACAAGCTGCCGCCGTGGCCTCCACTGCTGTGTTCTGTTACAATTACAAGATTAATGGACAGGGTGGATTTTGGTTCACAGGAATTAATTGTCTCATTTTACTCCCATGCCCCGACAGATGAAACAATCAGGGCAGTAAACCTGATGGTGATTCTTGTCAACAGCAGCGCAGATGCAAATTAATAGATGCTCAACAGGCCATAACTTCCCAGAGCGGTCTGGGCAGGTTCAGGATATAGTAGATACAGTATTCACAAAGCCCTCTCAGTGTTACAACACTAAAACACTGTTTTGTTGGTTTTCTTGTGCACATGTTTGTAATGAGCTGTACTGAAACTGTTGTTTGATCTATTTAGTTCAGTGTATTATACACTCACTGGGCACTTTGTTAGGAACATCTGTACAATCTACTACCACCCTATTTACATAAATGAGATCCAAAACAAGATTATGTCCACCACCCACTATGACCTCAGCAATCAACATATGGTAGAATAATCACCTTTCTGACATTTTCAACAAAATTGAGAAATGTATACAGATGTACTGGTATACCTAATAAAGTGGCCAATGAGTGAATGTTTTTAGCTCATGATTCACTGATATGGACTGATATAAAAAAAAGGTATTGTTATAACACCATCTCCATATCACTCAGCCCATGCAGATAGACAGAAAAGAACAGACTTTATGTAGCTAGATACATATGCGCCTACATACAGTCTGAATCCATTATTGCAGTATATTTCCAGATGAGAAAATGATAAATCTTCTTCAGCTGATGCTCTGATGCTAAATAGACACAGACGCTGGCCTTGGTTTTTACCTTCATGAAGGCTAATGTACAGTGTTTCGGTCAGGGTGGAGTGTAAAATAATCCCTTCTCACACAGAGAATCTCCAAACCTGGCCAGTTACTGGCACTGCAGTGTTGGGGAATGTCAAGGATCCTTTGAGCCATTTTGAGTTTCCAGTGATGGATATTGGCAAACAGCTTGCCTCTGTGAGTAAGAATAACCTTCCATTTGATCAATCTTGCACACGTCTCTAGGATTTTACCCTCCAATAAATCAATAGCCTAGGTGTGTTTGTCCTGGTGCTTTCCATTCTCCTCCAGCCCTTTCCATATGCTTCTGTCCTGAAGTACCTTTCTTTCTTTTTGCCAGTCTCGACATGTTGTATTTGATATCCATGTGCCTTTGTTCTTTTTTGTTAATCTAATTTTTAAGCTTGTTAAATGTGATCTAAAAGCTGCAAAATTGTGTCGTCTACTAATTCGTCATGATACAGTACAGTATTTGTCAGTGTTTATCATGAAACATTACATCACACTTGGCTGTCTGCTTTGGTTAATTCTACGGAGAACAAAAGAAACTTTCTGCATGCAGCACCAAGGGAAAAGTCTTTTTGGACTGCAAATGCTACAAGATACTGAAAACCAAACATAGCGGGAATGTGATTGAGAGTTGGGACAAGTAGTTATTTATCATCAAACAATGAAGTAAGGCACTGAGAACAACAGGACTTAGGGTGTTGGCGTTAATATTTTTCCATTAATACTATTCCAGCCTGAAGAAAAAATATTTTTGCTTTTAATTTCATGTTAGAACACAGTCATTGTTTTGTAATACTCCTAGGAATGAGTTTGTAGACGCAATTAAATTTCTAGAACAAAACACTTTTGGTGCGGCTGTGTAGTCCCTGCTGGATTTCTGGTCGCCTTCTTACTCTCCTAAGATTCAGTAGAAGGAGGTGTTCACTAATAGCTTCAAATAATCTCATAGAGCTTTAGCCATATATACCAATTATTAATTAGAAACTGGAAATCCCTTTGAGATCTTGGTACAAAGAAAAAGAATGAGTTAATCCCATAGTTGCCACACTGCTTGTCATTTCAAGCCCATCCTCATATGTCAAGTGTTTATAGATATACACCACCAGTCAAACATTTGGACACACCTTCTCCTTCAGTAGTTTTTCTTTATTTTTATTATTTTCAACATTGTACATGTACAATAATAGTGAAGACATCCAAACTATGAAAGAATGTGTATTGAATTATGTAGTAAACAAAAAACCCAGATTATATTTTATATTTTGGATTCTTCAAAGTAGCCACCTTTTGCTTTGATGACAGCTTTGCACACTATTGGCATTCTCTCAGTCAGCCTCATGAGGTAGCCACCTGGAACAATTCTGAAGGAGATGTGCTGAGTACTTGTTGGCTGCTTTTCCTTCACTCTGCGGTCCAATTTATCCCAAATCAACTCAACTGGATTCAGATGGGTGATTGTGGAGGCCAGGTCATCTGATGCATTACTCTATCACTCTCCTTCTTGGACAAATAGCTCTTACATAACCTAGTGATGTGTTTGGGGGCATTGTCCTGTTGGAAAACAAGTGATGGTTACACTGTGGTAGCAATGCTGGTTAGTTTGTCCTCAGTTTTGATTAAGTCACCAAGAGTGTCACCAGCAAAGCACCCCTACACCACCACACCTCCTCCTCCATGCTTCACAGTGGGAACCACACATTCACCCTCTCTATGTCTAACAAAGACACAGTGGTTCAAACTAAAAATTTCAAATAGGTCTAATGACTTTCTACCAGCCTTCCTCTGGACAAGAAAATTGATGGTCTAAAGCACATTAAGGCAAGAAATGTCACAAATAACTCTTAACAAGGCAGTCTGTGAAATGAAAACCATTTTAGGCTGACAAACTTGTGTTTTTGCTGAGAGAATGCCAAGCAAAATCTGGCTACTTTGGACAATCTATAAAATATAATAAAATATAACACACTTTTGCTGACTACTTAATTCCATATTTGTTATGCTATAATTTCAATGTTTTCCGTATTGTCCAATGTAGAAAAAATAAATAAATATATATATATATTTATATTTAAAAAAATCACACTGACGGAGAAGGTGTAGATCAAACCAACCAAAAACAGCTTTACTCAGATTACACATTGTGTATGTGCACAGTGACACACAGTTATATGAGCTTTTGTTCTGGGTTGAAGTTATACATTAACCTGCTGTTTAACTGCTTCTTAAGTCAGGCAGACAGTGAATTGGCCACAATGTGGAGTTCACGCTGACAAACTGAGACCCTAGTTGGGTCTGTGCAGTGACAATTCCAGGTTTATTCAAACAAGATGACTTTACGTTTTGGGATTCTACAATGGAAAAAGAACAAGAAACATAAAAATATAGAGCTCCATATGGTTGGAAAATGCAAACAATTTGGTGTATCTTTTCTTCAGGGGAGTTCTGTTTTATATCACAGCAGTCTGTTCATGTTGTGGCTGATCTGTATATAACACAATTTTAGCCACAACCACTAATCCAGTAATGTTAAAACAAGCTCACTCCTGTATTTTAACAGCACTGCTCAGTCAAGACAGTTGACCAAAATTTCAGCTGATTAATCAGGCACAGTACAAACAACCAGTTGGGCTGAAATTTGGCTTGATTACAAAATCAGTCAGATGCAACCAAACTGGGGCTAAAATCAGGCAGCATCTGCCCAGTGTCTGTCCGGCTTTACTGCATCAATGTATAATTTAAATTCTCAAAGGGCTGTTTAAAATTGGAAAGTGATAGGGACTTCTGTGGTGAATGAAGAACATGTATTGTTGTAAGCCATAATTAATAAATTATTAATAATGAAACACAGTCATTATTACAGTGGAACCTTGGATTGCGAGTAACTTGGTCTGTGAGTGTTTTGCAAGAAGAGCAAGAACTTTTTATAAATTTTAACTTGATGAAGGAGCGAGGTCTTACAATACGAGTATGTATACGCTTTGTCTGCCGAGCCTCACGTGATCACGACTTCTCTCGGCAGCATATTAGATGAATGAGACTCACCAATATTGTCTCCTCATTCCAGTAAAGTTCACTAAAATTTAGTTTGCAGCTACCAGCTGTGTGTAGAATTATTTCCTGTGAGTTTGTAGACATTGCTCAGTAAAAGGATCCATATGAAACATCTCCACGGTGTGCGCATTTCTGCAGGTGTCGCAAGATTGGTAACTTCATTAATTATTCATGATTAATCGGGATTGGTCAGAACAGTAAATTATATTGTAAACTATCCTCATGTGCTGCGTGTCTGCATATTTACATTTGCACAACAACCGTGGCAAAAGAACAGAAACAGATTTCATTAATGAGAGAAGTAGTGAAAGTACAGTAGTTTCAGTCCAGAAAGTGAATGCTGGTTTGACTGGTTTTACTATACTATATTTTGTATTAATCATTTTTATACAAATATTTTTGGGTTGTGAAACGAATGATCTGAATTTCCATTATTTCTTATGGGGAAATTTGCTTTGATATACAAGTGCTTTGAATTACAAGCACATTTCCAGAACAAATTATGCTTGCAATCCAAGGTTCTACTGTATTACTAATTTATCAACTAAACCTTCAACATCAATTTGAAACAAAGTTGTAAATACAACATTGACATATGATCACCTTTTACATGGTATGGTGAACTAGCAAATGATTCTTTATTTACACATCCAAAACACATGGAGGAATACTGTCATTTATTTGGACTTGTGTTTTGTTGAAATTAAATTCAATATTCACTGTCTTTTAGCAATTTTTTTGTCTCTACCAAACCCTGAGGGAAATATCGTAAGAGTTGAGCATTTAGCAGCACCTGTGTTGGCCTAGCTGCAGACTGTGTCTGTCTGCTGTTTGGTGCTCAGCTGTTAGCGTCCAGTAGATTTCTAGAGCTTTCCCTCTTACTGAGACAAAAAACACAGCTGTTGACAGTAAACCAAAACAGTAAGGTTAAGACAACTCAACACTGAGCTCTGTAAAGCCAAAAGCCAGGATCATGTACATTTTTAACAATTACATTACTTACATTACACCTTTATGTAGGAAGAAAAGACAAAATTACTGCATCTCATTGTATGAATGTACATGATCTTTACCTTTTTACCTTTCAGATGGATCTGTAGAGACTTTAAAGTAAAAAGACGTTTCAGTCTCATCAAAATGTAAGGTGTAATGTGATTAAGGCAGTGTATGATCAGTGGGTTGTGAATGATGATTGGATGATGAATCATCTATAGCCTGTATAAAAGTTGAATGATAACACTGTATTGATACCTTAATTGATTATTTATTTCCAACATGGTATCAGGATACAGTATAAAATACAGTTACCTTGCCTTTTGTGAATATTACATGCATTCTGAGTTCACAATTAGACTTACACCGTTAATAATATGGTAAATAAATAATGTGGTGACTGGTGTGGTGAGTACTGTGACCCATCAAAGCTGTCATGGCACTTTAAACTTAAGCAAACACCAAACACAGTTTCTTCTGGTTATTCTGTTGTGTCAAGAGGAAAAATCATGGGCGTTTTTGGTTTTGCTGCTTATTTGCAATCACAATCATTGTTCAGGAGCATTATTGTGATTAGGGAAGCATGTTTCTGAAAGTCTGTGTAATAGAATTATAATTACTTCAGTAAAGGCACATGGAGACACAGTTAGTTGAAATATACATTCATGAACTGTTGTTGTTGTTGAACAAATGACATAATCTGACATCAACAGAATATTTGGACACTATGTCACTAAGTGTATAAATGTACACTATAACTGTGATTGGTACAAATACAACTTAACTGCTATCATGCATTTATTGCAAGGCTTTATATTACTAATTTTCAACCGCAGTCCTACTAAAACGTTGAACGTGGAACTTGTTTTCCAAATGTGCCTCCCTTCTTTGAGTGCATGCCCCCATCTGCCCGCCATTCAAACATTCTTTTTTTGACACACCCCTGCTTACACTAAACTCTAGTACCCATTCGACTTCCTTTTTTTCCCCTTCTTACCAGCAATAAATTTCAGAAGACTCTTCCTCTGCCTATGGCCTGACGACAAATGGCAGAGCTCATCTCTCATCCTCGTTAACCAAGTGGCTACTGTTCTTAATGAGCACTATTAAAGGTAAAGTGTCATTACTGCAGCACTCTGTCTATTTATTACAACCATCAATGTCTATTGATGTCTGTCTTCATCTAATCATAGAACTCTTCTGCGAGCACTTGTCTTCATCTATAACCTCCCTCTCACATTACACTAGATTAATGTGAAATTATTTCCTTTTTGCCACATTCAAATTTGCTATTGTATCCCTGCGCTTATAAAGCATCACAACTGTCAGAGAGGCTGACGGGGATGGAGACGTTGATGAATAGAGCTGGGTCACATGTTGCAATGTTCTGATGCTACTTTCGTTCTGAGTTTCCATAAATAACTGCCTCAGCAACTCAGTAGGGTTCAGTGAAACAAATCTGTGTTTAATCACATCCAGGTCTACAAATGGGTTTGTCAATTTCACCTTACAGTTGGTGTCTAGATATCTTTTTCAGAACTTGAATCTTGAGTTGGCTACTTGTGGCTTGTAATTCTGATATGAACAAACATGATCTATTAGCAAACATTCACAGTCATGGACATCACTTCTGAGAAATTGCGAGCACCCATGGGGAAATCATACTTTAGAGTAACCACATCAGCAGACTGGGCTATTGTGGGCTCAAGATAAATAGAGGATTGAAAACACTGTCAAAGTAGCGTTTTAACCGTGAACAAAACACTGTCCATTACTGTATTAAGTTTCTTGGTGTGCTGAGAATCTCCTGTGGGATATGAACCACTCTGGTTTCATACAGTGAAACAGACGTCTGTCATTTTACATCACTTTTGAAACTGCTCACGTCCAACATAAATGACTTGAACGAATGCACAGAAACTTTCAAATGGATGCTATTGCAACCAGGATAACAAATACGATCAATTACACCTGTAAGCAATGGACACATGCTAGAAAACTCTAGAGATGGAAATGTTCTGTTCGGTCAGTCCAGGCTGAAAACACTGGAAACATCTTAACAACTATTTGATACATCACAGAGAAAGTGTGCACAGACATTCTCATCCTGATTCATTGACTTTCTCTCTGCCACCATCGTCATCAAACTTTAACTTATCTGATATATTCAGAGCTAATGACCTTCATTTGCATTCTTACTTTGTGTTTAGTGAAGTGTTGGGCAAGTTACTCAGGAGATGAGTGCTTTACTGTTTACATTGGTTTCTCTTTTATAGGGTTAGGGTAACCCTAACCCAATAAAAAAGTAATGAGATTACTTAGTACTCATCATGAAGAGTTAGTTTACTCATTACCTTTTTATTACTGCCTCTGAAAGAAATGACATGCAATGCATTTAACTGTCCAACAGCTACATGAAATTGAAACATTGTTTGCTATAGTAGCTACGATTGTGCTGATCAGTCCACATGAGGAACGAATATCCTCCGTCTTAACATTTGTGATTCTTTTCTATGCTGTGTCAACCCTGTCGCTTCCAAAGTGTAACTGTGGATCCATTGAACACCAAAAAAGCTTTTAGTGTTCACTGTGCAGATGTCAACTGTCAACCATGTCCCCCAAAAATGGATGTTTCTATACAACTGTACTGCAACCTCAAATACATTTTTGTAGAGAGTGACTGTAGCATTAATTGCTACTGGATGTTTTTCTTTGTTCTTTTTACAATATACAGGCTACAGCATTATTAAACCTTTTAATAGTTGTGTTTAGTTTCTCACAGCACTTGGTTAAGAGAGACTAGAGAGAGACTGTATCTATCTTAAAAGAAAAAAACTTAACTGTGACTTCAGATACATGTTTATTTAGTGCTTGGTAGAGACAATGTTTACTCTCTGAGTATGGCCTTAAAAAGATATTTGATCACCACATCCTTCTCCAGGTAGCAAGCAAATGTATTTCTGTGTGACAGCCTGTTATCACTCTTCTCTTCGTAGCTTTTTCCAATAATGTTCTTTGCATCTTTGACTAAGATAAACATCCAATAATGGCAACACTTCCAGCTGGTGAAAGTCTATTATACTTTTACTCCAATACATTTATTTTAACAGCATTAGTTACTAGGCACTTATTTGTAGGATTAGATTCTTATAAAAATCATCAATAAAATGCTGATGTGTCATTTATGGATTAACCTCCTTTTGCTATATAATGTGGTTAAAATCAGCTCCAACTTTACCAACTTCTGTTTTTGTTCCACAGTCAGAATTTTCACCTTTGAGAATTTGTCAAAAAAGTTGGAATAAAAGCAAACCAAAAGCATCAAATTCAACATAATTTAAAATAAACTGTTTTCTTAGTGGAATGCTTTTACTTTTCTACTTTAAGTAGCATTTAGAGGTTTACGTTAATATTACTTCAGTAGAAAAAATACAGGGTACTTGAGTGTTTTTCTAGGCAAATACTTGCACTTTTACTCGAGTACTGAGTTTGTGTACTTTATACAGCTCTAAATAAACTATTAATGATGGTTTAACTGTGCCATTTAACACATAATGTCAATTTATTTGGTTAATGTAACATTATGTTGTAGTTAAGATATGATTTACCACATGTACAGCTCTGGAAAACATTAAGAGACCACTGCATGAAAGCTGTGATTGTAAATCAGGGTTATTCCACCAAATATTGATTTCTGAACACTTCCT
>JAUMHL010000018.1:25805469-25859747 GCA_032362345.1 Sandelia bainsii | reverse complement strand
CCCGATGACAGCTGGGATAGGCTCCAGCACCCCCCGCGACCCTTACAAGGACAAGCGGTTAGGAAAATGGATGGATGGATGGATTTTGAATTCAGAGTAAATTTGACAGGACACCAGTGTAAGGAGGAATATTTGCTTCTTCGTCATCAACGCAACTGTGGTGCCTTGAAACAAAGCAGTTAACCATAACTGCTGCAGTAGACTAGAACAGTAAAGTAGTCAAAAGATTAGTATCCAAACCGATGGATGATTTGTGCAAACTTTTGGAAGGTTCAGATTAGAGAGGGCCTTTGTAATGTTTATTTAAATGAAAATTATTATACTGAATGACTTATAATATTTCTCAACTGGGAATCAATAAATAATGGTTGGTTTCTAAAAAACACTATTTGCACAAACACAAAAGGGTCAATTGTGTGAAAAACGTCACTGCTCTCCTTGAGCAGAGTTAAATATTTTGCACCATATGTTGTGCCAGTTTTGGCCAGTCATGTGAGCCAGTTGTTGCTGTCAACATGAGGCCAGTACTCACACGGCAGGGGGCTTTGCCAGCAACAGACAGCAATAAAGAACAAGTAAAGCAAAGTAAGCAAGGAGCATCAAGCTAAATACATAGTTTACAGTTGCTGGTTATCTCAGCCTCAGGCTGGATGCTGTTTCAAGGTAGACTGCTCATCAAGATGAGTGATACGTGATGAGTGGGAAACTTGGCCAAATTAGGGTGCAGAAGCAGTGCTGGTGGCAGAGGGTTATTTGCAAAAATGTGTCTTTGAGGATGTTTACACTTGCTATAACAGGTTTGTATACTTGCTACTCAGAATACCCTGGTGTGAATACCCATAAGTGTGTGCAAAAGCTTTTGCCCTGATGATATATCAGAGAAGAAATATCATACAAGAACATCTAAATCAAGCAACAAAATCTCCATATAGCAACAGTCCCAGTGGTGGTGACTTGTGCAGAGTTTCAGATGTGGAGGTCTATGGCGCACACTGCAACGGCTCTGTGATTAATACCACTGACAAAGCAGTAACTAATGATCGATTGAGGATGCTTGGGTTCTAAAGACCATTTCCCCTTCACTTACTTTGCCTTTTTCAAAGCCATCTGATATTTTGATCACTGGCAGGGGCCATGTCAGTGGAATTAATCACTAATTTAAAGCTGAAACCTTCTCATTTGCACAAAACTCTGCTCACAGAAGGAGATTTTGAATGATTAGTAAGTTTCAGATTCACCTGATGTCAATGTGGCTTTTATCCTGCCTTTTAAAGACTGTGCCATGAATAACATTAATGCTGTACAGTATATATTCTCTTATTAAGCATGAATTAGGGCTTTTAAATTCTGACTATTTTACTGTGCTGTGTTAAGCAGTGCATATGTGTGTGACAGAGAGAGAGGAAGATTAGACAACATCTGAAATATAATTGCACTGTGCTAACAGCTTCAGTTACTGTCAGGTGCTTTCCGCTGTGTATTTACATCCACATTTGTTCTGATTACAGATGAATACATGAACACTTCTTAAAATACATTTAACTTCACCCACACATTAGCAATACGCTTGTCCGTCAATGAAATCACCATTCATGAGCAAGGAAAACATGGCTCAACATTTACAGCTTAATGTATTATGCAGCAAAAGCTTTTAAAGAAGATGATTGGAGAACTCCCATCTGAATCACAGCTGCAACATCAAAGCAGGAGTGGGAGGAAAATTAAATGGTACAGAAATAAGTAATGGTAGACTTGATGTCTTTGCTAATTGGGATCTCTGGCACTCAGGTCAAAAGGCCTCCACAAGGCAAAGCCTAAGAAGAACAGCTCTATTGTGTTAAGGTGCTAAGATGCAATATCACGTTGTGCTCTCAGACAAACTCTTTCACTCTCCGGGCAATGCTTATTAGTGCTGAATGTGAATGCTGTGTATGTGTCATGAAGACATTCTAGCAGCCGAGAATAAGCCTTGTGTTCCTGACAGTGCATTGACCATCCTCTCCTGCTGCACTGATAAAAGCTTCTCCCTCCCCCCAAGGCCTGCCTGGCTGCTGCCAAGTAGCCACACAAACACTAGAGGGCTCTCTCCATGGACAGCAGCAATGGGCCCCCTCCACTGTCACTCACACACACTCTACTACACTCCCACACAAACACATACATCCAGCAAGCCTGTGCAATGATGAAGCATGACCTTTACACTAACTGTCTAAATAGGATCTGTAACACTTTCCCTGCTCCTTGTCTTTTAATAATCTGAGTTTTATATGCACAGGATTTCATTCCCTGTAACTAAACCACAGAACAGTCAGTGGAAGGTTTTGGAAACGATGTCCTGAATGGATGGAATAGTTCTTTACTTTCCATTGTGCCAGCATGAACACAGAGTGCGTGTGGGTGCGCGCGCGCGCGCGCGCGTGTGCCCATCTGTTCATTGCTTAACCCTATCAAATGACAGTGTAAATGAGCAGCCTCAGCTTCGTTTTACTGATCGCCTGGCCGATTTCATTTCACTAATAACCGAGAGAAGTGACGGCCAACTCACGCGTCGTTGCCTCAACAAAGAGAAGAGTTAGGCTACAGAGGGAAAATACACTAATGAGAGGATTTTTACCTGCGCGCACCTACGTGATATCTACAGCTATAGGCGGCGATGTGAGACGATAACCTTTGCCTGGGCAGAGCGGCATGCGTTCATTTGTGCGCCTGTTGACCCGGCTCCTCATCAACCCAATGAGCGGCGTGGAGGGGAGGCTCTCTTCGCCACCGTGCATCTCTCCACCATCTCTTCCTCACTTTTCCAGTCGGCCAGCAAGCCTGTCGGAGCTCTTAACTACAAGCCTAACACTGTCACTCCGTCTTGACAAACTGCAGGAAGGATTTCTAGCCTCTCGTCTCTCTGCTTTTCGCGCATTTCCCTACCGCCTCGAATGAGACGCATTGGACTTTTTCTTGTGCGTATTTTGAAGGAGAAAACGGTAAAATGATGCAGCAGTGGGGAAGGATGCAAGTCTCACTAGTAAGTATAGCCAGATAACATAATATCTAAACAGAAAAGGCATCACTGTTGTATCACAGTGGTGTTAAGGTAACGGGGAGGGTTCACGGGACTTCTTTGCCTCTTTCTCCACCGCGGTGCTACAGTACATTTTCTCTGCACATATGCAGGAGCGCGAGAGGACACGGGGAAGCAGCAAGTCTATAGAAAGGTCTGCAACTTAGGCTACCTTTCGTTATTCACGTTTCACTTGCCTATACCGCGGCATAAGTTGCACATATAGCTCGTATACAGTTAATTTTCCTTCACCGGGATGGCTTATGCGCTCCAGTGCCACATTTGACGCACTCAGGTGGACTGGCTGGAAACACTGCCTCCTCAAAGGCTAAAAAACTTCAGAGAGATTCGGGTAATCGAGGTATGTGCTGTAGATTATTGCAGAGAGGGAAAAACGCTAATATAAGCCTTAAACTTTGTGGCTTAATTCGTGGTTTAATTTCTTACCGAGTGACTACAAATTGAAGACTGACTTGCTCCTGTCTGTAGATTTCCTACCTTGGACAGCTCCTCCGCTGCCGGCGCTTGGTTTTCGGCTGAGCCGTCTGGACCGGCTGCTGTCTGGCAGGGAGCTGTCCTACGCTCGTGGTGCTGAAATCGCATGCATAGTCACGCACCACAGTGACTTCTTAATGCACTAAAAATATGAAAAATCAGACAATTTCATGTCAGTTATTTATAGTAAAATTTTATATGGGCTAACAGGTTTGTATTCTCCTCTTACTCATCCTCCTCATATATATTTCTCCCATTTTTATTACCCTGGTCTTTTTAGTCTCCAGGTCGTTGCCTGCACTTGGAGAATGTCACAGTTACTCGAATCTCTCCACATTTTATGATATTGCTGTTGGCTTCAGGTGGAATACGTTACAGCTTATTGTCCTTGAAATTGCACTGGTGGAAACATGAAACATGTATTACTCCACACCGTGTGCAATAAAAGTTGGTAGAACTAACACTGACACTGTGCTGAAAGCAAGCCATTCGCTGCTGTGATAGCATGTCCACCTGCATCAGTCTGAGCTGGGGACAACTCAGAGTCAACCTTTTGTGTCTGTACTTTCTTTTGCCTCTGGTTTTGTATTGTGGTGAGCCATATACCTTATCAGTGTGTTATACATTGAAAGATGAAGTGGATGTTGAAGCTAAAACGCTTTTTGATTAAAGGCTAAAATTTGTATTAGGCTGCATCTTTTCTGTCTTATGTGACTCTGTTGAATTTAGTGCCATTTTTGTTTGATTTCCATATTTTATCTTAAAAAAAGTTAATGCTTTTGCATATCAGTAAAAATCTATGCATATAATGTAATATCACATACTTAATTCACTGATTAAACATGCCTCTAAATAGCTTCACAATTATCTAATCTGGATTACTATGATATCAGTGAGCTGCAGTGCAGTTGACATTGTAGAGCTCACCTGCAACCCGCCTTTCTACCCAAAACAGACACTAGTGCATGCACATTCTAATGTCTACAGAATTTGATTGAGGTGTATAAGGATTTTTCCCACAAAATGCATTGTCAGAACATTAATCATAAGGAACATGTAATTGCTCACAATCTTTTCAGCATAATCCCCAGAACAACAGATTAAAGCTAGGCAATCTGATGGCGAGGGCTGAATAGCCTCAGAGTACAGACATACCCATTTGTTGTTCAATTGTAGTTGGATAGTATGAAAACCAGATTGGAATAAAGAGTTATGTCTTCTACAGACACAGCATTTGAAATGATGAAGTGACCTCTTCACTTCATATCCTAAAATGAGTATTTTCCTTCTGTTTTATTTTAATCCCTTTTATTTGTTTGCTTACCTAAAACAGATTTTTCCTCTTTTTTATTCTGGCTGCCTCATCTGATTTGTTCAAATGTTTATTTGACTACCCCCTTCCTTCTTTCCCCACCTCCTGACAGCTCCTCACAAGACTAAAAGACAACTAACAAACTGTGATTGCTCCCTTATAGGTCTACCCCTCGGAATAACGCCAAATGGATGCTGTGCTGAGCGCCTCACCCCCTCACCAACTGCTATGGAGGCATGCCAAGCCATGCAAGTGACCTTTATCACACCATGAATGCAAGCTCTGCCATTCAAAGAGGACACAAGTAACCTTTTCTTGTTATCTAAGAAGGAGCTGTTGATCTGAAAAGAGGAGGGGGAAACAAGAGAGCGAGAGAGAGAAGAGTCTTGTAGAGCAAACAAACAAACAAATAAAACACACAACGACAGGATGCCAAAGCGGTCCGAGGAGATGCTCATGGATCTGTGGATGTCCTTGCTGCTGGTGTGGATTACTTGCGTTCCCTGCGTGTCTATGACTCCTATCATAGGCCAGTCCAAAAGTACACAAACTGGTGGGTCCACAGCAGTGGCGAGCGGTCTTGGCGAAGGACAAAGATTACTTAGCCGCGCCAAGAGAGGATGGGTTTGGAATCAAATGTTTGTGCTGGAAGAATTTTCTGGACCCGATCCAATTCTAGTTGGCAGGGTGAGTGCTGTGATTGTCGGCATTATATTAAGCTCGCTTATCATGTGGAAACATTAATTCAGCCATTTGAATGTTCCATCCATTTTTTTTTTTCCCATGGGCAGTGGGAGGGTTTTGGTTGTCAAGGGGAAGCAGAGATATGGGGAGGAGAGAAAGGCGAGCGGTGGCAGTGGAGATCACAAAATGCTTTTGGAAATAATTAAACTCCCATAATGTTTGCAACATTTTCTGCTGTGGCTGATGTCCTTGAAATCTAAGACACTGTAGAGTAACCACAAATGTCTTCCTTTTTTAAAATCTTTTTTAAAATCTCCCCATTTTACCACCATACCAATTTCTTCCTGTGAAGACATGATTTATGAATTGTGAGTAACATGGAAAAGGGAGGTCTATTTTAGTTTTGGTTAGTTTTTTTTTACCCCATTAAAGCTCTGTAATGAACAAAACTGCAGGCTAATCCTGCGGCTAAGGGCCACCTGCTCCCTGGCCTTTGTGGAAGTGTCAGGCAGGTTTCAGAGGAGGGGAAGACTGCTGCCCAGAACAGCCAAAGCAGCTTGTTCACAGCTCATTGCTGGGACTCACCTGGGGAGAGTCAGCCTGGCAGCCACGCTCACCTCCCTCCCACAGAATGTCACCCAGCCACTCTGGAATGGGCAGGAATGCAGGCCATCTAGCATAATATTTGATCTTGTTCAGTAACAGCTTTTGCAAACAGTGTTTCAGTGCCTAATAGTTGATAATTGGTGGGTATGCAGTTCTTGTTTATGACATGGTGACACTGAAATATTTTTTTTCAAGTCTTCAGACACCTGACAGCACAAATAAAAGCCCATTCCATTTTTGTTGCACAGGAAAAAAGAAGTCACTTAAGGTCCAAGTAAACACTTTTACTTCCACTACCTCATTTTTTTTTTCTTCTAGTCATATTGTCATATGGCTGCATCAATTAAACATTTGCCACCATGCGGGATTTGCACCTGTGTTTTCTAAATACCATACGAACACAAAAATGCTGTTAAGTGATGCATTAATTTTTCAGGCGAGTCAATTAGGCAGCCTCTGCTGGATTTGACAATGGCTGCTCATCAGAATGCTGAAACAAACAAACACTCAACAGGGCTACGGTGACCAAACGTGAGCTTGGAATTTAAAGGTTAGATAGTAGCTGTGAGACACTGAGCAGCAAAAGATTTGACAGATCAGCCAGCAAACTGTTATATATTTATGGATGTTTCAACTGAAAAAAAGGTATAGCAAATAAGCAAAAAGCAAAAATAAAAACCTCACAACCATAAATTAACTGTCAAAAACAAATAACATGTTGAAAACAGAGTTTCCAAGCTTGCATATATTTTTGCTTTGAATATTGTGCTGCAGCTTGTGAACAGGGGATTGGTGGCAGAAAATCAAGCTCCAGGTCTTGAAGAATGCTTTCACTGAAGGCCTCAGTTAATGTTTTGCAACAGTCTTGACTGTGCAATTGGTTAGTCATATGTATAAGCATCTTCCTGTTGACAGGCAAACATCAAGCATGGGGCAGGGGGGCAGCTCTGGGCAAAGAAGAACGCGGCTTGCCTTGCAAGAGGCGCTGATGATGGGTTGCATTCACTGCAAGGTTAAGTGCTCACGACTATGCCTTGCAGAGCTAAGATAAGTCCTATGTTAAAGCAAGATGTACCGCTTTAAGAATATAAATCTCACTCCCTCTGTCGCTCTGTCTCCTCTTCTTCCCCTTTCTTTTTGTTTATCAGGCTTAATTAAAAAAATGAATCAAATGGGTGGGAGGTGTGATTCAAATGGGTCATACAGCTCACTGTGTGTTTTCCACAATTTCCATCGCTGTGTGTGAGGCCGTCTGTGTCTGTGGTTGTGGGCTGATTATCAAGGAAGTCCAGGCCAAGATTGGACTCTTTCCATCCCATAGTTTTTTATTGCTGGCACACTCTGAGGTTAAATTATACTTGTATCCCCAATCTTTGTCTGCAACCGGGCTGCCCTCAACTACACCAATATTGGGATTAAGACTGAGACATAGTTTGGGTGAGAGGGACAGAAAGAGATTGTGCCATTGATTGTTAGTGGTGTGTCATTCTCAGTTGTTCTCTTCCAACAGAGACTATTAGCATAAACGCAGGAAAGCAAGTGTAGGAGGGGGCGAGGGGAGGCGGAGGTATAGAAGAGTGAGAAGGATGACCATAAGGCATGACGGCACCCTTCCCTTTTGCTGTTCTTCTTCGGCGCATTGCTTCTTGACATTGTGATTCACTGAGCGGCACGTTCGTCAGCCCCCGTCAGTCCCGTTGGCATCGGGGAGGCAGACATGCAGTACTTGTTAAAGTGAAGCAGGGGAGACAGCTGTGAAAGCTTGTTGCTCGGCTGTAGCTTAAAAAAAACGAACACGGTGTTGGAAGGGATTTTAGGATTACTCATCATGAGCCAGGGACGGTTCAGAAATAACCTGTCATTAAGAACAGAAATAGGCAAATGGAGTGTGAAGGTAGATAGGCTCGCACGTATTGCTCATGCGAAGTGAAGGGACACTCGCGCTCATTGTTGACGCTGAGTGGAGATACCACTTGAGCGAGTAAAGACTCTCATGTAGACCATTGGAAGGCAAGCAGATGGTAATTTTAGGCAAAGCAGCTCTTGATTTACCATTGCACAATCACGATGGACAAGTGTAGCCTGGGTTTTAAAATAAAACAAGAGCTACAGAGGGTTGTTGCAGTCTTGTTGAAGACCTTTCTTCATTCAAGCACTAGGCCCATCCAAAACTTTTGCAACATCAGCCATGTTTTCCCACCAGCTTGCCTCTTCAATCAAAGCCATTTCAATTATTCAAATATACAAAGAAGCGACTCATTTACATCAGGCCATTAAAGGCAAAACACAGCCTTAGAACAAAAGACAAACAGTGAACAAATTGCTGTGTTTGCACTAAAGAGAAATTTGAATGTGTTTCCTTTGTAGTGCGAGGCAGATTGATGGCTGTTAGCGCTGGAATATCTTACAGCCTCAGACATAACTTTTCCAGACTCCTTTTCTTCCCAGTGATCATTTAGCATATGGTGTGTGAGGATTAATAATGACGGATTCCAGTCTGCAGGAATTGTAGTGAAGATGCGGTCGGCCACGGAGTTGTATGTGCTTTTCCCACAAAGAGAATTGATAATCAACCAGTAATATTCATCAATTCACGCTGAACTGCAAGACTGGAAGGACAAATACAGAAAGAATAAAAGCTTTGATTATTGATTCAGCAAAGATGCCGGATATGTCCGTAAAAACAAAAAAAACAAAAAAAGAGAGAGAGAAAAACAAAATAAAGCTTTGTGTGTGCTGGGAGAAAGAAACAAACTCTTTATTCTTCCAAACAAGCTGTTTGACGGGATCCCCAACAAGAAAGGCCATAGTATCAGGCTAATGCTGTAATGTACGTCAGTGGGCTGTTTTGCTTGAAGCAGAGGTAATTTTCAGTAACATAAGTGATGCTGAAGAGTGTTTGCTAGTACTAACTTGTCTGAAATGGTCCAATCCTTCTTTCTTGCTTGCTTTCCCCTTTACAGGTAGGTTGAAGTTAAAATGATAAGAGAGCACAGCTTGGATTGACATTGTACCTCAGAACAAGTGCTGTTACTATATATTTCTTTGTTTCCCTATCAGTTTATTTGAAAGTGACACTTTCATAGCTAATAAGTGTGATATAAGTTAAAATTGGAGTATGTTTAATGTTGTCTGTTTACCAGATTCACTGTTTGTATCTGGGATCGTTTTCTGAATTCACTTCAGACCTTTTTGTTGCTTTTGTTGCTTTCTGCACTTTGGACTGCTAGTACAAGATGTGGGACATCAGTCTATAAATACTGATGCAAGCAGCTTCTGCTTGGCTGGATTGCCTCTCAGTGTCTGTCCCCCACCTCCACCTCAGCCCCCCCACCCCCGTTTCTCTCTCTCTTTTTCTCTCTGTGATGGGGCGATTATGGTCAGAGTGGCTCTTGAGCCCAAGTAAGCTTGCCTCCAGGACCAA
Organism: Sandelia bainsii; assembly: GCA_032362345.1. NCBI lineage: Eukaryota > Metazoa > Chordata > Actinopteri > Anabantiformes > Anabantidae > Sandelia > Sandelia bainsii. The sequence continues at coordinate 25,850,171 of JAUMHL010000018.1, read as the reverse complement.
TGGGGTGCGGTACAATGACATTGTTAAAATTCCTCCAAGTGCTTTGTTTTGGCGAGGCAAGCCAGCGAGGCAAAGCTAAGGCGAGATTGAGTCTTGAATGCAGCTGCCAGAGCAATCTGGGACTTCCTGGCCCTGCCAGAGGCCCTTAGTGTTACTGGTTTAATAACACATGAAAACCTGGTCCCCGTTGTTGACTGAGCTGCGTCAATGTGGCCCTCTGATTAGCGAGGATCCCCCACCTTAATCTGCATTTACTCCAGCTTCAACAGTTGAGCAGATATCTGGCTCTGCTGTTGATTGATGGATGAGGAGTGGGAGTTAACAAGAATATTAGCCGAATTATTGCCAGTGATTGATAGCCATTATGACACATAAATTATAAGCATTGGCTCGGATATAATAAATTCTGAAATATGGTCCAAATTAGACACAGGTTCCACTGCCATACTGAGAGGGTTTAATCAAAAAGCTGTCATTAAATGCAGGAAAGGAAAGCCCGTCAGTGTTTGCTGGACTTAATTTCATTCCGTTTTATTTCTCACACCCACCACAGCTCCTGGAACACAGCTTTGGAATCTCTCATATGGCAGCACCACAAAGATCCATATTGAGCTGCAATCGAGCAGCAGCTCCTCTGTCTCTAAACCCCTTAGATCTCCATTCCCTCCTCTTTTGTAATTTAGAAATAAACACGCTAACATCCCCCACCTACTCCCCCACCCTACTGTGTTCTGTTAGCGCACTCCTCTCTTTCCCCGAGGCTCACCTGTGCAGTGTATCACTAATGTCGGCGGGACCATTATATCAATGGGCCATGGTCACAGCCTCCCTCTTCCTTTCTAGTCTCTCCCTCTGTCTGTCCCTCTCGGTCTGTAATAAAACACTGGGCCCAGCGGTGGCTCTGATAGAGCTGTGGGATCACATTAGTGTTGCCCTCGAAGAGTTTGACAGCTTGTCTATGGCTTTGTGTTGTTGTTGTGGTTCCCATTAACAAGCTGTGCATGTCTGTGTGCGTGTATGTGTCATCCACTAGTCAATTCGGGAGTGTTATAGACTAAAAATGAGATGAGTGGACACAGGCTTGGATGGGGTATATTTAGACACGAGGGCCATGTGTGCATCAGTAAATACAGTGTGTCCATGAAGCTTTATAGCTGGTGTATCTTTGCAAGCATTTTCTGGGGTCTCAGCATGAATCGTCTTTATGAAGGATTTCTCTTTATATGAGTTTTGAACAGAAATTGCAGTCTGAAATCTGTGGCATTTCAAATGTACAGGTGATCTCATCCTCACTGGCATTATTACTTCTCTGGCAAACAAACTGAACATCCTGTATCTTAAATGTTATAGCCAAGTAATTTTGTTTTTTTTTGACCAGCCTGTCAGTGATAATTTAATAGACAACTGTAGTACTGTAGTGTACACTCACACTTTACAATTGGCAGATGCATCATCTTTGAAATATCACTCATTCTGTTTCCCTCTTTATGTCTTTCTTAACACACCCACACGTATAAACACAGGGCGCACACCAGCTCACTGTGTCCCGTCTTACGTCTCAAATGGCACCTGCCGACTGTTGCATTAAATCAAATTCTGTATTTTCTCCCTGTGTATTTTCATGAGGGAGCTGAAATCATGTTTCGGCTCAGTGTATCGTAAGGAGGCACATGACGCATCTCGAACCCTGGAAGCTCTCTAGTGTACATGCATCAGCTGCAATAATAATTTAACAGGAAAGCACATCCATTCACACGGCTTCAGAGTCCCTGAGCAAAATAACAAGCTCGCTGCTATCACTCACATCTGTGGCTCGGCGTGATTAAATCCATGTTGTACAGTGAGCAGCTCACACGGGGGCCACTTTCCTGAGCTTTTACATCGGTGCTAATTCATAGCAAATAGCCCCATTATGATTTCACCTTGGACTGCGTTGCCACAATTAGCGCTCTCCCATGTTAGTGTTTGTCAGTCAATGGTGTGAAATTCTTCCAGCAAAAATCCAGAAAAGCCCCCTCATCAACTCTCTCTCCACCCCTACCCCCCCCCACCCCTCACCCCGCCCCCCCCCCACTCTTCGTATTTCAACAGCTCTCCTTCCCTCCTTCTGCCTCACTCACTCTCCGGGCTTGGCCTGGGCCGGTCGTGCGGAGGTGGAACGCTTAGCAGGCTAAATCGTCTGGCACTCTGCCTTGAACTTTGCTCCAACTAATTTATAGGAATTAAAGCAGTTCACCTCAAATGCTTGGCTCATGTGTTGCTTTGATTTACATTAGTCTAGTTGCTTTTCAAAAGAGAGGATTTCAGCTTTGCTTGAATTATAGCGTTCTGGAATTATCAGGAGATGTTTTGCAATTTAACAGGCCCAAACCTCTTGGCCTTTGTGTTGTGCTGACATTTAAATAATTAAACTAAACTCTGGCCTGTGTATAATTATATTTTAAACAGGCAGCGACGACTAAATTAAAGCAACATTAAAGAGCCTGATGTTGGACATTCTGTGTACTTATTTGACTGTTGGACTCTGTTTTCCAGTCAAAACACTGGCCAAGCATCAGTAGCAGTAAATGAGGTTACAATTATTCAAATCTGATTATTCAAATCAAAAGATTATGATTATCTGAAACCTACTAATTGGCCCTTGCCTGTGATATAGTAGTTGTAGGCATAAGCCACAGCAGCAGCGGCAGCAGCAGCAACAGAAGCAGCAGAAGCAGTGGCAGCTAAATATTCCTGCTCCCTGTGCCAGTGTGCTCTTGTGGGCTCGATGTTTGGCTCAACTCTCCAGGCAGCTCCTCTCCTATGGATAGAGCCCAGCGCATGTGAAATGCTGCAGGCGGCTTATCCGTGCGCCTCTGCTCCCATACGCATCCCATCAGCCAAACTGGGACTGCTGGAGTAATCTTGTTAAGAATGGATGTTGTTATTGTGCGGCTGGATGTGCATTTGGCTCCACGGTTTGCTGGGAGCACACGTGGGCTGAAGCGGAAGAGACAATGGGGTGGGAGTTTTGGAACAGGGGTGTGTTGGGGGGTGTGAGTGCCTATTTCTGGCACTTAAAAGATGACAGTCCTCAACCCTCTTTCTCTGCCTCCTGACTTTACCTCCTCACTCCTTCCCTAGGACCTCCTTACTTTCCTCCTCACCCGCCTCATATGACATAATAACAACAAAGTGGCCTCAGTAAACAGTGGATGTGACATTTACTTGAGGATCGGTGTCTTCACCTATAACAGATATTAAAGAAGATGATCATCATCACTGCTGAGCGGAAAGCAGAGGGTTGCTCACTGCAATCACTGAGTTGACAATAAAACCACACACACACACACACACACACACACACACCAGATGAATCAATAGATCCATCCTTCTCTTTCTCAATGAAGCCACTCCTAACTGTGGTATCTGAGTGCTAACAGACTGTGGCTTTGACCTTTCTCACAAATGAATTATTTCAGTTTAATGATCCCTTCTGCAGAAAGAACTAAAATATAGCTGAAATAATAACCAAGAGTGTGTGTGTGTGTGTGTGGGGGGTGGGGGTGGGGGGGGTGGGATACTTTATTCTCCATCTTTACTTACACAACAACCATGTGAAGACACCTGTATCCATCTAATAATGTCTCGTCCTTGTGTTTGTGTCTCCAAGGTGTATGTGATACATGTAGCCTGAGCCTTACAAGTGAACTGACTTAAATAAAAATGATACCCCGGATGTTACAGGCAGGTGGTGGTGATGGAAACACACACGTCTTTGTATGTGAGAGTTACACGTTTCTTCCTCCAATGTTTGATTAATTCTTCTTTTTTTTCTGTCAGATCAGAAAAGGGGGTGGGATGTAGGGAAAGCAAAGGGGGGGGCAGACACATGAAAAATTCAAAACGTTATAATATAAAATCCAGATGAATCATGAATGCTTAATGGGAATCAGGGACGAGTGTGCAGGATGTTGAAATTGTTCTCAAAGATTCCTTGCGTGTGTCTGTGCATGTTGCCCGTCAGCGGCGCGTGCACAACGAGCGACACGCCATGTTACGTCGCTTCTCTCAGCTGCTCTCTCCTCTCTCGATGGCAACGAAATGAGGTGTTGAGGGACACTAAATGGAGGATGCCAGAAACATGTGAAAAGCTTTTAGGGGCTAGAGGCCGTCTGTTATCGCAGTCTGGCCTGTCTGCCTTTATCCTAACTGCAACTGCTTGTTGTTCTGCTTGTGGACTGGACACCCACCAATGGTCTATCTGATGAAATATTAACAAATCTATGCTAACACCCAGTCTTCCCTATTGTGTTTTAATGAAATGCAGAGTTCCAAGAAAAACTTCGTCTAATATGAATAATAGAACATCCAATTAGTGTAACATCATCACAGACGAGCTTCATGAAAGGCTGGACTGCTGTAATGCTGGAGGAGTGGGAACAGTTAGTTAAGTTATCATTGTGTTTGAATGTTGTGTAGGTCCATTGCTTAAGACTTGATGATGACAAGATGAAACCTTGAGGAGTAGCTTTAGACTATTAGAAAGTAAAAACATGCATATGATTTTTGCAGAACTGAAAGTCGAACTTAAGTGCTTTTCACTTTAGTTTAAGAAAAGATAAACTATGATGATTCTTCAGCTTTTTCAAAAGAGGATAAAACCCCTTTGTGTATATTTGTGGGAACTAAGCTAATATTTGAGAGCAAGCATTGCTAGAATTCAAGCAGTAAATAACCCACTGTTTGCTGAAGTCTCCATTCAAAGCTAAAAAGTGGAGGCTAGCATGCTTGCTCTCTGCAAGCGGAAGCCTACTTGCTTATGTTTGGAGTGGATTCCCACTAGATGGTACTTTCTGATCATGGTAAATGAACACCTGCTGAGTCACTGGCAGTGCCTGCACGGTGCTATGTCCAACACATTACGCAAAGGAGGGGGATGTAGCTGGCGTTGGCTGTTTCTGTTTGTTTCTAGTGAAAGCGAATGACCAGACTGTCAAAACTCACAGTGACAACTAGAGGCCTGTAACTTCTGCACTTGGTATGTTACCAGGCGATGGAAGTAATGGAGCGTTTAAATTACAGAATAGATTAACGGCTAACAATATAACCTCACTAGCTGGGTAAGTGTCTGTGTGGCCTTTGAAATGGAAGTAATAGAACACACACTCTACACACAGACTCGAAGTATACTGCCAAAGTCATGCAAAGTGGAGAACACTAACATAAAGAGCATTGTCTCTGCAGACGTATAAATGTATTAAAATGTACTGTTTTTGGTCAGTATGAAAAACATGCATTCCAAGTCTCTTTGTCATAAAAGTCTATTTTCTAACCTTATTGTCTTCAGGGTCACAGGGCACTCGGAGCCTGTCCCAGCATGCATTGAGCAAGAGATCGGGTACACCCTCACTAGGCTGCCAATCCAACACAGGGTTGACACACATCCACAACACATTCACACTCACATTCACACCTACAGGCAATTTCCAGTTTCCAGTTCACCTAACCTGAGTGCCTGTGAACGGAAACCAGAGCAGACGCAGAGATCATACAAAGTCCACACAACACCCCTGTGTTACCATTATTTATTCATGTTATCTTTTTTTTTGCAACATACTCTAGTTACAAATATATGTAAAAGATGGTGAATAACAGTTGAATTAAGAAGAAAAGCATTTGTAAGTCACTTTAAGAATTAAGGATTTGAGTACTGCATTGAATTGAAAAACTAATCCAAAAATTATCAACAATGTTATCCTTTGAGAAAATTCTCTTTAAATACAAAGCAATGATGTGAAAAGATACTTTAAATTTCACAAAAAATGAGGAGCTACGTTTTGAAGGGAAACCCCTTCCGAGTCTCATGAGATGACTCTCCTCGCCTCGAACAAGAGAAAGACTCTGCCAAATGGCACAGTGCCCTTTCATGTTACTTTCTGTACTTTATCTGCGTCATGAAGCCGCGTTGCTGCTGTTAGCTGATGAAGAAGAGTCGCAGCTGTGGTGAGACAGCAATATTTTAATGGCTCCACAGATCTTTGAATGGTTTGTCTTAGGGGTAAACGACCTGAGCCAACCCCAAAACCATTGCAGCCTCCGTCTGGATGGAAGCAGCCACACAGGTCCTCATTTCCCTCCATCTCAATCTGTGCAGCACTCCCAGTGTTTACAGAAGCTGGTGCCCGCTTGAATCACCACTTGCCAAGATGTGGCGTGTTTATCAGTGTCTCTCTCTGCACACAGCAACGCGCAGCCACATAAACACAGATGCACCTGCAAACACAAACACACATTGTCTATGTGTCTCATTGAGTGGCCAGATAAGAAAACATGACATTATCTTTTTAGTGTGTCTGTGTACGCGTGCATCCACATACACAAGCATACGTTTCTGTCTGTACGTGTAGGTGTTTGAATGTGTGCATGTGTGTGTGCAGTCAAAATGCTAATGTCATATCTGTCTTGATGACCTTTTCTTCTTTGTTGATGCCTGGTGTTCTTTATAAATACCGTACTGATATCCTGGGATGTGTAATTACCGCACCACAGCAACACGCTGCCTCTTTATTAGTTTTCTGACAATGGCCTTCCTGAGTGCTGTGTGTGCTTTAGTGTGTGTGAGGCTCTTCTGTTGGCCTGTTTGCACAGCTGAATCCTAAAGTATACTAAGAGTCCTCATGCTGCTACTCATGCACATCTGATAAAGACAATGGATTGAGTGTGTGATGATGCTTGTGTTTATATGTCAGTTTAGCTCAACAAAAGTAATAATATCCATAGTATCACAATTTCCTATCTAGCTATTCATCCACAGGAACTTCTTAGAGATGATCTCCGGGGATTCATAAATGGATCATATCCAGTCCGACACACAGATGAAAATAGGATCGAGGGATTTAACTGAGCAGCTACCTGAGTGTGGAGTATTACTCCAACAAATACCACGTCGGATCAAGGCAGGATTCAGATTGGGTTTCTCAAGCAGGATTTCTGCAAACAATATGTGTGCTAACATTTACAATGCAAAAATAGAAGCAGGATTCCTGCCTTTGTAGCATCACTGATGCGGAGGGGAAATGCATGTCAAAAAGGTCTCTGTGCATACGTAATGGGATCATGCTCTGCACCAGCTTGGCGTTTGTCGATAAGAATCACACTCCCCAGGTTCGACTCTGGGGATTAGGGCAGAGGCCGTTTGATCTTGGTGGTTTTGCATAAAATCACACATTTCCTGAATCCTGTAGCAAAGGAGCTGAGTTAGCTAATTGGGAGGTGCTGCCGCTTGCTGGGATGGACTTGTAGCTTCATGTAGTGTCCTCAAGATGCCTTTGACAATGCTGCAATTACAGTAAAGTCAGAGTGCTGTGTTAATGATGCTTTCAGAGTGGAGGAGAATAAACGGGTGTTTTGAGTCATGGAGCAATTGATGTACTGACACACACACACACAGTCATTGCTGTGCACTTCTGAGCACAAATACCAACTTACCCCAATCGCAACAGGCAATCAAACAGGAAGCTAAATGTATCCATCATCAAATAGGAGCTGTGGTCAGCCTCAGCATATCAAAGTGTATCACAAAATGCTCCGGAGTTGCATCCAGGGTCCCTTGGGTCTACATCGGATCCATGTGCGCCTAAGCAGCCAGCGCAGCAAAAGCAGAAAGGGGTGTGCCAGTTACGGAACATAATTGCTACTAATGACCATTAGGAGTTTGGTTTTCATCCTCCAGGGGCTCCAGAAAAAGGCCTTTCGTCTTATCAGTTGATTAGAAGCAAATAGACGGGGCTGGATCCTGCATATTAAGTAAACAGGGGGCTAAAATGGTGTTACTCTATCAGGGAAAAGCCTAATGGAGTGGCGGGGAGCCCATCCTGTGCTAACATATCAGCTACAACAAATGGACAACTGCTCACAAACTTAGACAACACTTGTCAAATAGTGGTAGCATTAGTTGAAAAATGAAAAACAAAAACATTTTTCCATCAGCTTGGGGGTTGGACTCTTTCTCTTTTCCTTCTGCAGTAAAATATTACAGACCTTTGTGTTGCTCTGTAGTAGATGCACTTTTGCTTTTCCAGCAGCAGTGCTGGTATCCAACTGTCAGCGATGGCAGCAAAGTTGTTTTTTCCTCTCCGTGGATTCATTTGCATTATGCAAATTAACAATTGATATGGATCTTCTCCCCTCCGATGAACATTTTGCACAGCAATTTGCCAAGCAAGTAATTACTTATTGACAGAATGATATTACACAGGAAATTGTTGTATAAAATGGCAAACTCATCTCATTGAAATGGTGGCAAAAATAATATGAATAGCAATAATAAAATTAGAAATCATCAGCTAAATGGACATGAGTTATGGAGGTTTGTACTGATCATGGCTGCTCTCACTGCGCTCCCTTAACCGCCACCTGTGGTTGCACTCTGGGCTCATAGCTGTGCATTTTAATTAATTCCAAACATTATTAAGGTTACAAATTCACAGTCTCACTCCACTGCGCTACGCAGTGTAGTTGAGCTGCAGGAATATCAGCAATTATCCATATTGTGATGGAATATTTAAGCTGTTTGTGTAACCTGCATGTCACATTGTGTCGTGACTAGTGATAAAGTCTTTTTTTCTGTTCTTATCTGAAGAGTTGGAAAAACAGATTCATTTATCAAATAGATATTAAAATTGGCAGAAAATGATCAATCAAGAGCGTCCATGCAGTTACTGTATATGTATAAGTGAAAAAGCTACATTCCAGTAAAATAGCACATTGCTATTTCAACCCTAAGGTAACATCAGGGCAACTAAAAACATGCAGCACTTTAACAATTTGACCTCTAGTGAAGATGAGTCACCGAAGTCGATAAAGCAATTAATATCAGTCCAGCAGGATCGGTGGTCAATCACAGGAACACCAGACTCCTCTTTAATCATCTAATTTATAATGATCTATCTCCTGTTATATGTCCTTTTGTCTCTTTCCACCTTAATTGCAGAAAGAAATAATTTCCCGGTGCATTGATGCTGGTGTGTTTGCGTCAGCGCCATTCCAGCTCTAATATCGAGCATCCCGTGAGATTGGCACCTGGAGGAAAACAGAAAAGGGAAAAGAAAAAAGGAGGCCAGTGTGCAGCTGCATTTTCTTCCTCAGTAATCGAATCCCTCAAAAGGGGTCCATTTTTCTTCATCTCCCCAGGTCCACAGGACCTTTAAACAGAGAAAGGCACCAAAAGAAGGCGCCATAGAACACAATTATAATTCCAATATAGTCTTGTAAAGAAAATGTAAACAGATAGCCAGCCTGCAAAGCTGCCCCCATTTTCCCAGAAGACTGGTAATAAAGTAGAAAAGATGTAATACTGGAAGAGGCTTTTTACCCCCTGTCCTTTTCTCACTCCAGAAATTGAAAAATGTGGCTATCTACAATGACGCTGGTAGAAGTAGGGATGCTCTGAGATTTATGAGAGATTTAAAGAGGAGACAGAAGAGAGGGGGATGAGGGAGGTTTTTACCAGCGGCGTTAATGCGCTTTTGCAAATGAACTCTAATGCACAAGTATTGATACGGATAAATGGCGCTCTGCAGTGCTGCTGGAGCCTCTCTTTCTAGTTGCGGTAACTTTGTATGTTTTGTCACAGGCTTCATTTCAGAACCCTCCAGACTCTGACAGGGGGACACAAACAAGCCACTTTGTGCTCCCAGAAATGTGAACAAGAGCAAATTGGTGGGAAATTTTGATTTGCAAGAGCCTGCTACTTTCATATTCACAAATCTTGAAATTCTTCAGGCAAGACATTTTTCTCCCTTTTCCATAGTTTTCTCCTGTCTTTGTGTTTGTTTGGCACTGTCTCGGGGGTAGCGTAAGTTTTTTATGCCTGATTCAGTTTATTTCTCTGGTTTATTCTCCAATCATTGGAATGCAGAGAAAATAGCAATAGGCTGTTTATGATAATTTCCTGGCAGCGGTTGCAACTGCCCTTATAGTTATTAGTTGTACAGGAAGGTGGTCGGGCACACAGCTCAAGGATGCGCGTGTGCACAGCACTGGATGTCTTTTTTGTTGCACTCATTCACGGCAGTCAACGCTTTTATACATCACCTATCATTTATGTTTCAGAAACTGTTCTACGAGCCATGTTAGGTCAAGGGTCTTTACAAAACTCTGCCATTTTGTGATAAAGTCTGCTGTTTTTGTGAGTCACTTGGGCCATGATATAAGATCTAGTGTTATGACCTTTAGTATTACAGCTTGAATCCGGTTGAGCAGAGTTACTCACTTAGCCTAGGAGAAGAGGCTCCTGGAGTCAGCTAGTGTGATGACTGTGATGGGCCATGCCGTTTCCCGCAGAGTGTAAATCACAAAAACAAAGTGAGAGGAGCGGATGCCTGTACTTGAGGGAGCATATATGTATGAATATGTGCGTGCCCTTCTTCTTGTCTGTCTGTGTGTGTATATGTGCTGTGTGTGTGTGTGTGAATTCCAGTCCTGGCCAAGATTCAGTAAGGCCCAGCAGGCTGGGAAGGCGTGGAGGGGAGGGCGGGTGGGGTTGGTGGGTGGGCGTTGGGTGACAGTTTAGCGTGAGGAGGGGAAATGGCACGGTGCTACTGGAGCTAGTCATCCGTCTGCTGTGACACCCAGCGTGCATGGAAGATGTCCCCAGGACTCGGCAAGGCAGAGAGGAAGTGTGGTCGTGCAGAGGAGTGGGCGGTAGAGTGGAAGTGTCATCCTCTCTGTAAGTGTCACTCTGGTTCCCTGTCTGTCTGTTGCACACGGACACTGCGTCTTCTCTTCGCACTTGCTGTCGCTTTCCAAATGCCTGACCAGGCAAATGCACAAACTTTCTTTTTGTCTGTTCAATCCTGGGCTGCGTTTTCACCTTTCTTATGCAATTTTACCTTTTATACAGGCCTGTGGCATAGTGACTGCATGTTTTACATGTCTATGCTTCCTAAACACAGCACCAGTGAAAGAGTTAATTTTTTAACATATTTTCTGAGTTATTTTCCCCTTTTTTATTTGACAGTATTAGTAGTAGATGAAGAGAGGCAGACAGGAAACATGGGACAGGAGAGGGGGTATGGCACTGAGAAAACAGTAAATTTGTTGCCGTTATATTTTAAAGAGTTACAGTTCTGGAAGAAGTACTCAAATGATACTTTACTAATAATAGTACTCAATAAATTGGAATAATAATTCTCTATCATTCTACTTAGTATATTCCATCACATTTATTCATTGGCCTCCACCCACCCTTAAACCCCTTTCCTCCATTACAGGCACTAGTTTATTAGTGGTTTTACCTTCCGTATCAAGTCTCTCGCAGTGGGTGACCCAATTGGGAGAGGGAGGAAGACAAAAAGAGACTGAGGGGGGAGCCAGAGTCGCTGGGATTTTAATGGCTCCTGCTTGCCAAGAATGGTCATGTGCCTCCAGAGCACAGACAAGGCCTAATCAAAAGCCCCACACCGTGTGAGTGACAGCATCAAAGTGCATCTGCATACTGAGGGGAATTCTCCTAACTTTCTGATTTCTTCACAATTAAAGTGGGTGCAGGAATGGGAGCGCATGCTGTGATTATTTCTTCCCTCCTTCTCTCTCGCTCTCTCTTTATTTTTTTTATTTCTCCCTCCCTCTCCTCTTTCCTCTCGTAAACAACATGAGTGCTTCTCCCGTTCGCCTGTTATGTTTGTGTACATTATTTCCCCAACCCTCAGGAGGCCCGGAGGAGGAGAGGGAGAATTAAAAAGGGAGAGAGAAAAAGAGCTGAGGGGTGAAGATGTAGAGAAGACACTAAGAGAAAAGCAGACGGGAGCGGGTGAGAGCTGTATTTCACACCATTACTGGTGCGTTTTAGCACCCTGAGTAACTACTGTAAGTCAAAAAAATAAAAAGATGTGCTGCTGTAAAAACATCTTTCTGGAGTACAACAGTGTGACCAGAGCAGTGGTGGTTGATCAACAGACAAACACAACTTAATTGCATTTTTAGGCTTTTACAGATATTACAGTAGCATCTTTGCACAGTGGCTTTAACTTTTCCTTCTGTGTCTATTTGCTAGTACACATTTTGTAATAAATATTTAAAACCATGCAAACTTTTCAAAAAACTTTTCTTTATCTTTTTTTTTGTCTGGAGGAAATAAAAACTCCAGTATGATAACAATTTATTTGTCAGACTTACACTTTGTATCTCCATTTCCCTCCCTCCCATTAGCGGATTGGCTACTCAACTGCTGTTTCCTGTCAAGGGAACTGCAAAACTCTGCACGAGCCAGAGTGATGGAAATTACATTTCTGGCTTCTCCGCGTGGCGCTTGTTCGAGGCCAGAAGTGTATTTCAAATGTAATTGAGTTTGGTGTGTTCACAAAGGCAAAATGGTGTGTTCTTGACTAAAATGATCCACATTATTTGCTTTTGGATACGCTGCCAAACTTTTAGCACAGCTAGAGTATATTTACTTCCATTTTGTTTGTGTGCCTCCAGAGCTCCTCTGTTTGGCTTTGATGTTATTAGGACCTGAGGTCGCAGGATGCGTTCTGGCACTTGCTCGACAGCTACCTTTGGGAACACACCAAATTCAATTCCTTTTACTGCCAGCCTAATGACAATGACAACCTTGCAAAGTAAATGCAAAGTTAAACTTTTATTTGTCACGAGTCCTTTACAGACTGCTCACGATTCTGTGACGTTGTTTGTTATTTCATCCACCCGTACTGACAGTGCAGGTCAATAGGTTCAGTCACCCCGTTTCTGCGTGTGTAAGCATTTTTGTCTGCATCTGGAGCAGCTGAGTGGATATTGGAAGCTGTTGGCGGCGCCGAAAGACTGTTGGACAATGGTTGAGATTGATGAGTGTTTGGGCGCTATCCCTGTGACCCCGCCGCATCTGGCAGGAACAAAGTCATGCAGGTGTGACAGCCAGCATCCATCTACTAGTCAGCTGTAATAGGGAGGGGACATTTGTACAGGGACACACACACACGCACGCTCACAGGCACATAATGCAAACACGTACACACACTACAGCCTATGGTTTTGAAAGCGAGTAGGTCTGTCTCACACACACACAAACAAACAAGTCGGCAAGGGAGGCAAGCATGCACAAATCTATTGAGGCACAAACACACACACACGCACACTCACACACACTGAGACACACATGCTGGCTGCCTTCCTGGCAAGCTTCACTGTGTGTCTTTCCAGGAAGGAGTCGCTTTGCGATGCTGACTTCCTTCAAACGTCTGCGAGCTCTCATGTCTTATTATGGGAGACAAATGGCATCTCGTAGCACGCGACGTGTCCCGTCTCGTTAGCTGCGGACATGACAAACAGCGACAACACATTTGATTTAATTGTATCCCCTTCTGTGGTTAAACATGTGGAACACTCAAGACAGCCACACGTGTTGGGATTCAACATGTAGATATGAAGTTCAGTTAAATAATACATACTGGCCTGTTCGTTTTCTTTCTACTGTGAGTGGTTTATGGATTTAACATCAGAATGAGTATTTTTAGATGAAACTGCATGTTCACTTATTTTTCATAATTAATTAATTAGCATTAAAAGACATTGATCCTCATATTTTTTAAAGTACCCTCTGATTTTGATGCTCATGCCTCACAGATTCATTCTATCAATACAATGAAGGCGAATGGAATTCCATGCATGGATCTTAAAAGATCATGCCTTTGTGCAGTGCTTTTGTAATTTAGTTTAATATTCAGTCAGAGGAAGACATATGGGTTGAAACATCAGTTTCCCCTGATCATGAAATGAAGACATTTTAATAGTCCAGCTGTCATTTTATTTGTTTGATAGTTGCATTTACACCTATTTTGCCTAAAGTATGACCTACCTGACTGAACCTTACCTGATCCCAAACATGATTTCTGAGTTACTACCTGAACCCAACCCACACAAGATCCTCAGCTTCTTTGCAAATGTCTCAACAAATTTTTTTTATAATTTGTGAAATATTCTATTCATTCATTAAATAATGAAGATATCCTTTAAAGCATTGACACATGTAAAAAAAAAAAATGTAATTCTGCATACGCTGACATGTGTAGGTAAGAATGTAAACATTACAATGAGCAAATAAAGCTGTTACTTTATAAATTACATGTTACACAGGCATATAGTCCTGTTCCAAACTATGCTGCAAATAAGTCAGTCAGACGTATGCTGTATCAGGAGGATGCTGACATTTACGGAGCAGGACCTGAATGCAGTCATGCAGGTTCTCTTTGCAGTAAAAGCATCTCTCAGCCGGGTGGTCTACGCCACCATTGTTAGAGTGCCTTACTGCGTCAAGCCCCAGGGTACTGGCTCCATCCCCCCCACAACCCCCCCATCCTCTTACTCACCCACCATCACCACTCCACTCCCTTTCGTTGGCATGGAAAATCCCCCATGAGCCTCTTCTCTGATGTAAATCACAGGTAGGGGAAATGTGAGCCCGGCTGATGCACCGGCACTGTGCCGTGAAATCTCTGTTGACATTACCGACGGGCGATTCCAGAAAAATACACGGAGCGAGAGCAGGAGGGGAGGAAGACAGTGATAAGGAGGGAATGGGAGCGAAAGAGAGAGAAATGTGAGGAGACGTGAGCATTTCAAGGAGTCACTTTTGACTTCCTTACTTTTTGACTCGCTGTCTTGTCTTTGTCTCCTGAATGATTGACTGAACTCAGTGGGCTGTGTGCTTTCATCCCCAGTCTCTCATTGAGATTTGCCATGTTTAATGATCTTTTTTTGTCCTCTTTTATAGATTGACACAGAGAAACTACCAGGTTTTTTTTTTTTACTGGTCTCAAAAAAGCCCCTTTAATTTACAGCTCCAATACCCCCTAGACCTAACCTGTTTTCTTACTTTTCTTTGGGTAACCTTTTAACAGACAAAGATGGATTTATTTTTCCAGCTCTGGCAGCTTTGTTATGTGATCACAAGAAGTGGAAAGATAAGGATAACTTGGAAATGAAATCAAGGAAACAAGGGAATCAGGGAAATGGGTTATAAGATCCAATTCCCATGCCCACTCTTTCGTTTCCAAGCACCAAAGTAAACCATAAATGACTTTTACTTAAGAGTATAAAAATATTTAGTTGCCCTTTATCTCAAGGGCAGCATCCCAGGAGAGATTTCATATCGTTTCTTTTGCTGCTTCTTGGTTTTGTGGTATTGGCGTGGTTCAATGAGAAGTTGGCCCTGCTCAGCTAAAGGACATGAGTATGTAAGGGAGAAAGAGAAAGGTCTTGGATATTTGTCTAATGTGGTGTATGAAGGCTGAAGGATTTTGTCTTGGAGTGGTGTGGTAATGCACTTGATGGTCTCTCGTGTACAGTGAGGGAAGGAATAAAAGGAACGTGTCATTGCTGTCCACTGCATAAGACAAAGGGGATGACTGTGTCTCCTCTCCCTTGTCTTCGTCTTGCCTTGTCTCCTGTGTACTTTTCCTCTGCTGATTGTTCCCTTGTTCTCCCTCCTCTCTCCTTCTCTCCTCAACCACTCCCCCCACCATCTCTGGATCTGCGTTCCAGACACAGTGTGAAACATGTATAGTGGCATCATGACACACAGGAGGAGTGCTTGTGCTTGTAGCTGCCGTCCACTCCAAGGTGATCTGACATCTTAAAGCGATGCACTGCGCAATTGCACATTCACTCAGACAAGCGTGTTGACGTCGCTGCCTAGCCAAAGGACCCCTCCTGCACTCCCCTCCCCAGCCCTCACCACCCCTTACCAGTCTGAAGCTGGCTGCCAAGTGCTTCCGCGAAGAGGATGGCTTAATTGTTTCTGCCACAGCCATGCCTCTTCTTCATTTTTCTCTCTTTCCTTCCTAATCCCAGGGACGGGAAAATGGAGCTGTTATTTGCATGTCTAATGATACTCGATATCACAGGCCTCTCAAAGGAGAAGGCACAGATGATTATTAATATAGCCAATGAAGCCCTCATTTATACTGCCTTTTGTTCTTAGGCCTGAGTAAATACAGCTTTCCAATACATGCCTATTAAAAGCTGTATCCCATAGAGAAATGTGTTGGCTTTGAATGTGGAAAAACTACATACACGTGTCTGTTCTTGACAGTTTGGGTGCTAGCATAAGCTACTGATGTACAAAAAAGATCTTAAGCTAAAATAATGTAGCCAGGATGTTGATCGTGTGACTGATCACATGCATTTATTGAACATTCAGAATTGATATAATAATGCTACAGCCTGCGGTGCTGTACTAAGGAAGCGCCTACAGTAGAGACTTGCTATAAGACAAATAAAAGTGCTTAGCCAAAGCTGTCAGAGCCCATTACTGAAGTCTCCATACAGAAGATTTATTGTATACCTGCAGGAAATTTCAACAGCAGAAATGCATGCCTTTCTGCCAGTGGCAGGTGGCATTGAAACTGGATAATTTGCAAGGTTTCTCAGGTTGAGAACAATGACTCTGACAGCCCGAACAGGCACTGCGGAGCACATCTGCATTTTTAAGGAATAAGTCCTGAAGAATGGCTCCAGCACCACATGTCTCCCAATTATGGAAATCTGTGCACGTCTCTATAGACTGTATATGAAAAGCCTGTTGAAACATGCTGATTGGAAAGCAAAGAAAATCAGAATATGACTCTTGTCTCCTGCGAGTGTGTTCAATATATTTTCTTAAATGATTATTATTAACATGTTAGTCATCACAGATTCAAAGTAAATGTTGCAACCCATACTCTTAGTACATTGTGTACATGTGTGGTTTATTATGTTGTGTTGTCACACCTTTTCAAATTTACAATTTAAATAATGACATTTATTCATGTAGTGTGCTTGAACAGTTCTGTGGCCATTTAATGTGATTTTGTAATCTACTTCAATTAAAGTATGTAACTTCTGCTCAAAATCTGCTCAAAAATGTAACTTAATGTGGAGACTCACCCTTGTAACCAATCAGATAATTTCTATTTTTATTATAATTTCATGATCATTATTATCTTTCCAAGTAGTAATAGTCTTATTCCCCAAGATTTCTAGTGTTTTGTTCATCAAATTATTGTTGTGCTGTAATTTTTCAGTTTATCTGATAAATTATGGATTGTATTGGGGGTAAATGTGTATTGGTTTAGTTGTTTGTGGGGTTAGGATAAGTTGAGTTGTGGTTTCCTCTGTGTGTTTGTGGGATGTTTGGTTTGTTTTGCTGCTGCTGTGATGATAGAGGAGTCAGCAGCTCAATCATGGAGAGTGAAGACAGGTTTGCATGATTATGTCTTGTTAACAGTGACAGTCTGGGTGCTGCTAACCTGTAACGAGATAGGTGAAGTAGAGCTGCAGTAAATCACATTATTAAATATAGGGAAGTTATGAAGATGTATGAATACTTATAGGCATAATTTGATGTTGGGAGTGGCTGTCATGTCTTGTCCTAGTGTTTTGTTGATTTTGATTTACCTCAAAAAAAGGTTTTTCAATGGCAACTGGACTTGTTTTAGTTCCTTGACTACGTTTCGCCCTTCCATTCCATTTTCAAGTCTGAAAAAGCCCTCTGGAATGGAAGGGCGAAACAAGTAGTCAAGGAACTAAAACAAGAGATAACCATGACCTGGATGACTGAGAATCTTCACAGATATTTTGATTTACCTTTTTGTATTATTATCTTTGTTCAGCCCACCCCATGTTTACCTAAACAGGTGGTAGGTTCCAGTTAGGTGAGGCTGTGAAGGTTAAATATCAGGGAGCAGAGTAGAGAAGAGAGAAGTGGCAGCTTGCTGTGAGGCTGCAGTTTTAACCCATGTTTCTTTTTTCTTTGGTTTTGGTTGTTTTTCCCCAGGATTTTTTTTGCCTTTGTTCAATTAATGTTTTGTTAATAAATTTGATTTTTTGCACTCACTCTTGCTGATTGAGTTGCTTCTTCAACATCCCTTTTTTCCCTGTTTTTCATGCAGAAAAAAACCATCATTCCTCCTTTTATGGTGGGGCAGTGGACCACATGAGATGAGAGCTTCTGCTTTTAATAATTTACTTTTGTTTCGCTGATAATAGTTATGTATTTGTAAAGTAATATTTGACTTGTGGCACTTTTACTTGTACGAGGTGTTGCTACTATACAAACCAGTTATGGACTGTTGTGGGGAATTCACAACATGTCAACATAATATAAAAGTGTATGTGTGTGTATATATATATATATATATATATATATACCTTAATTTCTTAATTTGGAGCTTTTTATGTGCACCACCAATGTGCACATAATAAAAATCCTCATACTGACTACCAACATGCAGCTCAGTAGTCATCATGTGGTGTTTGTGACATTTAACAAGATCGCAAGATCCATGTTTGACAGATGAGTTTGTGATCCACATCAACACTCATTTACTCAGTGTTTAAAGCAAAAAAAAGAGTTTGCGAGAGAGTGAAAGAAACGGGGACAGAAGGGAGGGAGAGTAAAAATGTTGAAATATGAATTACAGACCCGAGCAGCGCCATCTGGACCGAGAAAACACACATCATAGTGGAGAGCCGGCACATTGAATTAGACTTGCTACGGGATCCATCTGCACCTCATGAAATCAATCTCATTCCTTGATTTGATTAGGTCAGCCACACAGAAGAAAGAGAAAACTGTTGTGGTCCTTCATTAAGCTTGTTTTGTTTTGCACCCCTCTACACTCACCCACTTTCAGCATGCTGTGTATACTGATGAGTTTTGGGCCCACAGGTAGGTTAATGACAGTAGTCGAGGTTAATGCTAAAAAATCTCCGTCTATTTAACACGCAGCGTGTGTGCCACAGCCCCCGTAGCTGAGCTCATTTACACTTTTCCACAGCTCTGTCTCCTTATTGTTTTAGAACATTTCTTTCTTTGTTTTGCAAATCCCAGTTTCTCTTCCAACAGCTTAATTCTGGCTGTAGAACTCTTCAGAGGTTGTAGTACACGTGAAGCTGCCATGAATTGAAGAAAAGCATTACATCAGAGTTTTTTTTTATTTTTATCTCTGTGTTGTGTTGGTGGTTGCATCGGGCACACACCAGTGAACAGGCTGATTGTCTAATGCTCTCTTGTTCTAACAACAGGATGTAATGAGCAGAGGATAAAATCCATACTGAACATTGCTTGCATACAATAGGTCATTCTTGAAGTGAACAGCCTGGATGTGTTAATGCAGAATTGTTTTATTTTCCTATTTCACATTCTCTCTCTGCAGTGACACTCACCCCCACCTATGATTAAAATGCATCCACACTCACAAACAAAAAGCTTTCTTTATGGGTGGCTAAATCTACAGAATTGTGTTGGTCTCGTGTACTTAAGGTAGCTGCTTTGACTTATTCTTCAGTAGCAATAATGTGCCAGCGGCAGTGAATGCAACACATGTGCCACTGATCAAAGCTGAACACATTAGCCCTGATTGACCTTGATAGAAACTGCGCGCACACACACGTACACACACCCTTCATACGTTGTCTTATTGTTTCTGTTTGCCTCATTAATTCATGATTGTCCAAGAGGACAATAAAACAAAATGAAAGCGGAAGAGGACGAACGCTTGCAGAGGGATTCAATTCTCTGTCCAGTAACAGGCAAAAAAAAAGCCGTGAGGAGAAGGTATAACACTGGAAGGGTCTGTGTTGATTGTAATTACTGTACCTTTTCTGAGTGGAGATGGCTTCGATTACAAACCGTCACCTTCGTTAATATGTGGGTCATGACACCATCTCTTCTCCATTGTATCAGTAAAAGGAGAGGGTCTGCAGTGATAATAAATGTACAGGAAGACATGCATGGCACATCTTGCCCTTTTTTTTTGTTACCCCATGAACACCGTTTGACCTCTCGGATGAGCAGTATTGATTATTGCTCTGTTTCAGCCGATGCCCAATAATCCCTATGGATTTCATTCCTTTGTGGCCAGAGACAGAGAAAATAAAGAGATTTATCCTAACTGAGCTGTGAGAAAAATCTATATTTGTTCACAAGAGAAGTAAGAATTAATGAATCTGTTTAAAGCATATACTTAACACCTTCAAATTTAGCCTCCTTTTGGGCCATGAGAATATTTCTGAATGAAGCATTTCATTTCGAATGTTCCAGCACTGATGTTCACTATGTGGTTTTCTCCAATAAAGTCTGTTGTGGTTCACACCAGAAGGGGACTTTTCTGTCCAATTTGATAAAATGCTACGTGCCATGAGACAGACTGGAGGGAAAATGTTCCCAAGAATAGCTAAGTGTATCATATATCATGCATTGCGCCATCTGTTCCGTACATTCAAAATGTTATTGCAATATTTAGAATTACAGATTATTCATGTAGGTGTAATTAACAGAGTCGAACTCCAACAAATGAGAGGAAGTTACAATTAATTTCAAGTCATGTTTGAGCAGAATCTATCTGGAGTAACTATTTAGGCTACAGTTGCCTAAGGGTGTACAGATGGAAAATTAAAAATGGTGGCTCTAATTTTACCAGTTTTGGCAATGAATTAGCCCCTGTTGATCCCTGATTGCAGTATGAAGCCATCTTGAATGAATTCTTTAGATTTGTTTTATGAGATCAGGGTCACTTTGAGCAAAGGAGAACTGGGCCATAATAACTGACTGAACTGAATAGGAAAAAGGTCAACATCTGGCCCTTGAAAAAGGCATGGCCTTGGGGTTCCCATACATTTTACATAACAACATGCAATCTGCTGCATATTTAATGGTTAACATGACATTTCCCTCCAGTGAGATTGCCCGGTATGTCCATGCAACCTTAAACAAACCCATCATATTTGCCACATCAGGACCACAATAAATAATGATGTATTATACAGCACATTTTCATGTTTATGTGTTTCTGCCAGTTTACATCATTTTTTTTACACTGAATGTTACATAAGTACTGGAAATCACAGTTGGAGAAAACAACTACACATTCACATACTGTACTGAAATACACTACACAGGTACTCCTATTTTTATGGTATATTACAGTTCCACTCTGCTACACAACTTGCTCCCTGGGTGGATCTAATTTGGAAAATTAAACTTCTGCTGCATTCACCTTATTAAAATATTTCTCTACTTTAACATGGTAAAAAAAACTTTTACAAAATCTCTTCCGGATGATATCATGTGGAGGAGTTTTTCAGATCAGACAATGTCATCTGGCTGTTCATACTGCAGAGAAGTCTCTGTACTTGCTCCTGCAGAAGTAGTAAATAAATAAGTAGGAACTCCTCCAGATGATATAATGTAAATTGAAAACTCCTCCAAGTGGTGTCATCTGGAGGAGTTTTTCCACCTGAAGCAGACAGATATTTTAATAGAAGAAACACTGTAACAATCTTATAAATATATGCATTTCTACATATGAAACCACCTTTCCCCCAACATTTTTGGCTTGTGACCTGTCTGACCCTTATGTAGCTGGGGCCTCTTGTGACCTTTCAGATGTGTATTAGTCGATCCTTCAAGAAGTAAAATTGTCAAATATTTCACAAAAGCGTGCAAAGATCAGATGAAATTCCTCTCCCTTTAATCATTCTGTGACCCCGCAGATTTATTTTATGAGCTTTTGGACAGACCAGATCTCTTAAAGCTGGGGACCACATGACGGAACTACCCACTGAAATCCGTTCAGTTATACAACTCAACCAGCTACAACACCATGCTGCTTACACATAGTTGCATCAGTATTAAGAATCTAATAATGTCATATGTAATAGTATATCACTCACAGTACCCATTTTTCTGCAGAATGAGTGCTTTTGATAGTTCATGTACTGATAGAAAATTCTGTGTCAAAATTTAAATTAAGCACTTGCAGCGTCAACTGATTCAAGTAAAGTTGCACTTCTTCCACCACTGACTAATAGTTACAGGTGCACAGGGGTCAGCATGGCCACTCTGACCAGTCTGTGTCTACTCACGTCCATATGCATCGAACTGTAATACACTGTTCTGACACCCGCCCATCATGACTCTATACCGCCAGATGGATATATGGGTTTATATCTAAGTGTAACCGAGTTCTCTCAGGCTGAATTTATAAAAAAAAAAAAAAAAAAGAACCGCTGACCCTCACCAAGGACTAACTGAGACAGAATGTGGAGAAGGCAGTCCGACGTACTGTGTACGCTCTGTTTTAGCAGACAGTAGCTGACAAGCTGCATCACAGTGACAGCATCTCCTCCCTCTCGCTCCTCGCTTCAGTCTCCATTCCTACTGGTACATAAATAGGAGGAGCACATGTCCTATCTACCATTTGCCCTGACAAGGAGCAAAATCATTAGTTCCATCTGTGGGGCTACATATCCTTAAGAATGTGAAACCGAGGCCCTGGACGGGGGTGGGGGAGGGAGTGGAATCTGTAGAATCTTCCTCATTAGGACACAGTGATTGTTCAAGTGATTGCTGTAAAAGCTCATCTTCAGCAGGGACTGACATATTTCCTCCTCCGCTGACAGGATAAGCAGTCCCATGCAGCTCGTGATTGGGAGTCTTGGTTGGCAAATGGAGGTGTGCTCGTGTGTGTCTGTGTGCATGTGCATGGGAGTGCACAACAGCAGCGACACGAAGCAGAGAGCACAGCAAAGTACTGCCACGGGATAATTTTCTTTTCTTTTTTTCAGTCAAGCAAGGCTTTCTTCATCATTCTGAACGGCAGCGTCAGAATATATGGACGTCTGTCTTTTCAATAGCCAGAGTACAGCGACTAAGGCAAGAGTCATAATAATAATATATATATAATAATAATACTTTCCCAGCCTGTGTTCACACACTGCATTCACTGTTGGCATTATTATTATTTCTTTATGATTGATTCTGTTTACATTTGTCCAATCACTGTTCACTTTACTGCTGCTTACAAGTAGAATAAAACTACAGATGACAGTTGTTGTACGTTTCAGTTTAAACCGTCCAAAGGTTTTCGGACTAAGATACTAAGATGCTAAAGTAACAGCTCTTTTAATAATGTTACTACACAAATAGAAAATAAACCTAGACAATGATCTATGTGTCTAAACAACCTTTACTCTGTACTGCATCATGACTACAGCCTGTTGTTATCCATTATCTGCCCGTTTTCTGAATGCCACAGTCAATGTCGGTGATTGTTGGTGCTGTTTTAGTTGCCCAGGCAACTCAGTTAATGACAGGGACCTGTGGCAGACTTTTTTTCCCCCTCCAGTAATTGTACTCTTTGAGGACCATTTGTGCCGCCAGTGCAAAGGCTGTCTAAGGAGTGGGCGACCGGGGCATTCAGAGGAGACATCAGTGTTGATAACTGTAGCTGGTTAAAGGCAACGTGTCTTAACTTTGAAGAGTTAAAGTGGCAAAGTGTTGACTGAACGCCTGACTTTTCTGTTTTGAAGAGAAAGCACACAGCGTGCCATTTTTCTAAGTAGAGGGTTTATTCATCCGCCTATAATTTTAAACTTTTCAGCCAGAATGAAGATGGCGCTCACCACCTAGGCTGCCAGACAACGTGGAAACGTAATTAAACTGTCAACTATTTCATTTTACAACTGTCGACAAGGAGACAAATCAATACCCTAAAAAAATGAAGGAGCAGTGAGCACATCCATTGTGCAGTCACCTCCTGTTGGTTTTGTTTTTAATGGTGTAGATATAATAATAAAAACAGCATTTTACTGTACGTCAGCTTTATGTTTTATCAATGTCAGATTCAGTAAGTGCTTCCTCAACACTGATTTTGTACTTTACGCCCTAATATACTGTAAATGTTACATCCAAAAATGGACGGCCTCTTTGTGACCAGACAATCCACTGGTAATCCTCACTGGATGTGTGCACAGTGCTTGGCTTGTACGTGACCTTCATCCTTGATTTTACAAGTCACTGCATTGAAATGCCCCCAGCCATGGTCTGTGGATTATAACAGATCACTTTGTCGATTCTGATCACTTCGTTCAGTTTAGTCAAACTTGGCGTGGACCAAAACAACAGCACCGAGACCCTTTACTGGATGTGGTCTCAGTCCAAACCCAAATGAACCCTGAAGTTACTTTGGGGTTACTTTGTGGTGAGAACATGATCTAACAGCAGCAGGTTTTTGCTAAACAGCTACTTGACAGCACATCTTGCTCAAAAACTTTGCTGTATTTCTGAAATGCTTTCAGTATTCTGCAGTGACAATATAACAAACACTTTTGCTTTATTAATATAATATTTGCTTTTTGGTAACTATTGTCACGTTAGTTACTACAGTTAAGAGCAAATGCCGAATGTGCAGTTCTTCCATGCTGCATAGCCATTTTTCACTCATAGAGAACAAGATCTTCTTCCTATGTTTACTTTCTTGTTCCCTCCCCAGATTCATTCAACCAAGCACTTGTGAGGCCTGTAGTGATGCATTTTGGTTTACTTGAATTTTGAATGTGTGAAAGGAAGCTGAACTAAGTTGAAGATGGATAGACGTTTACAAACTGGTCCACTGATTTAGACCAGAGCAAACGAACTACAGATTTGAAGATGGCCTCAGTGTACCAAACTAGCCTATGCATTCACTGTATATATAATATAATATTAATAGTCCATCAGTTCATTATTTACAACAGATTAGGATTGTTCCTGTGTCTTCTTAATATGATTTAAACAAGGAAGTAGAGTTTTGGGTTATGTGCTACTTTGAAAATGTGTTAATAAAGGTTTGTTTGTTAATGTCCAGGTATTAACTAAGTCAACTAAGCTTGTCTTGTTAACGTCAAGTTAATTCAACTTAGCTTGATTAAAACTAGACATTCTACTTTAAAACTTGTAGATAAATTGTTCTGCCTTGAATTGAATAAATGATCTGCCAATAATTTACTCAGTTCATTAGATTAGTTTTAGTTTTTTACTAAACAAAACCAGCAGACTTTCCAGCATACACTGTTTGAGACTATTCAGAATCTCTTCTGTTTTATATTTTCATTATGGTAAAAAATATACTAACCATGATAAAGGTTAGTGTTGTATTTAGACTTGGAATTTAATAAAGTTACTGGGAGCAGCCTCAGTTGATGTTTGAATAACAGCATCGATAACTTGTTCATGTCAAATGCAGAACTGACTCTTTAAATTGAAAAATGTAAGAAGGTTTTTGTAAAACTTGAGTTAACTTAACATGCTGAGTTTGTTCAACTTATTTTCTCAAGCTCAGTTAATTGAGTTTGTTTTTTTCATTATATTTTCAAAACCCATAAAATAACATGAAAGTAACTTTTCAACCTAAGCTGAATAGGTTTTCAGTGCAGCACGGGAATGTATCGTTCCAAGTTGAACAAACTTAAAGAGCTTTAGAGTGTAGTACACTGTAGATATCAACAGAGAAGTTTATAAAATGCTACATGGTTCTGTCTATCTGGCATATTTGTCATGTGTGAAAAAGTAAGAACCCTCAGTTCTGGTGAGACAGGTTTTGATTTTTGCGCCTTATGACATGAGAGCAGCTTAAAATGTTGATCTTTAGCATGACACATATTTAAAATAACTTATTTGTTGTGTTATTATTGCATTCTTGCTTATACATACTTTTAAATCTGTTTTTATGTTTTTTTTCTATTATTTCATCTGTATCATTTCTGTGTGTGCAATAGGCTTCAGTTCTTCTTCTTTCTGTGTCATCTTGAAGTTGTAAGTTGTTATACTAATTAGTATAAAACGTGCTAGATGAATGCTATATACATTAGTTTATTGATCAATTAACGGAAACTCTACCTGGGAGGGTGTAGCCAAATTAATAAGTAAACACTTCTTCATCCTAATAAAAAAAAATAGTAGCTGTATTTTTTGACATTGCTGAAATATTTTAAAAAGGTGAAGTTAACACTAGATTTCTGAAGGGCTGTGTCTCATGTGGTATTTTGTATGATGACATATGAGCAAGTTCACTGTGCAAAGTGGGGGAAAAGGTTGAAGGGCAGGAAAATAGCAGAGTGTTTAGAATATTTTACCATATATACTGTATGTGTTTCCAAACCTGTGAACTCAACTAATCTTCACATGACACTGATTTTGACCTTGAAAACAGGTCTCAATGAATCTATTCAGAAATATATATATTTACATATAGTCTATGTGTTTGTATACAGATGACCTCAACTGACAGTACTGGTGCCAAGTAAAGAAGTAAAATGTCAGTGGCAAAGCACACTGGCATTGAATTGTTGATGTGTTGCTAAAAATATGTAGAATGCATACTAAATATGGCACAACCAAATCCAATATGCAAGCTGAAACAGTCAGTGTGCGCCTCTGAGACGGGAACAGACACATGCAGTCATATAACGCTACACACAAGAAGTCAAGTATAGCATAAAAACAGAAAAAAAAAAACAATGACAGCCCATCATTAATTTCAGCTCATTTAAAGAGTTTCTCAGTGTGCAGGATGTTGCGAGGCATTTGTGTTAATGAGCTACATCATTCATGTGAAATGATGGCACAATTAGGAAAACAAAAGTGCAAGGTGTGACAATTTAAGTGAATGTGCTTTGTCAGTGTCTGCAAACAACACCTCTGAGACGGTATATGCATAAAAGCCGGCTTATGAAAACGTTGCAGGGGGTTTTAGAGGTCAGGATTTCCAACGACAGATTTTTTTTTTTTACTTTGCTATTCTGCACCCTAACCACGCTCCCACGGGAAACTCTGTCGAAACACCGTGGCAGGAAATGAAATTAAAGTTGCTGAATGCAGATGTTTTGATGCATGCCTGCGTGCCCTGTTGTGTGCGTGTGGCTGCGCTTGTGAGAGGCATGTGTGTTACTGCCAGCCGTGTCGCAGCTACACCGAGCACAGTTGGATTTCTGAAATGTTCTACTCGATGCCATTCTCCTCCCCTCTGAAAGTCTCTCACCTTGGGGATCAAGAGGCTTAGGCGAAAGGTGACTTACAGTAAGAGAAGTGCAGGATGTTTATGTGAATAAAAAGCAATGTTCTTTGTTTCCCCCATGTCACTGCTGTACTGTTTCTCTTTTTCTCTGACCTCTTTTCTTTCCACACTGTTGTAGCTCCTACTCTTCCAATTTACCTTTTTTAACTTGAAGCAGCAGAAGGTTCTGCCTGTTCTTCTGTCCACAGAAGAACACAGACGGCCTTATGTAGCATTGTCAGACTCATTAGTTATACTCAGTCGATGCGGTGAGTGGGAGCCAACCACTCAGCCTAGCACATAATTCAGCTTTAGTGAACTAATGAAAGTGTAATTACAAAAATAATGAGGAACACGCAGTATCGTCCAGTAACTTTGGGGCTACTTATTTGTGAGCATGAATCATCGTGTGCAGCGTTTCCACTTAAATTTTTCATGGATTCTGATACTTTGCTGTATGCAGTGCACATTCACACCATATCTAGCTCCTTCGTTTTGTGACTGCAGGGAGCAATATCTTCCACAACGCATGTTTGTATGATATATTTGCAATACATAACGAGGAACAATGTAGGATAAGGTCCATTTCCTGTGCTACTTATAAAGTTATCGTTCCCAGTGGGCCTCATTTAGCAAAGTGTAGGCTATGTTGAGCCATGTTTAGTATCCCTGTTCACTAGTTGCCAAAAGGCACAGCAGTGAAAAGAGCACATTTGCTTCATATTGTACACTTATCTGCATTTATGTACAGTACATGGTGAGAATGTCTAGAATCTGCTGAGCATATCAACTTGCGTTCATTAAAACCCCATCCTGTGTCTGTTTGCACACTGGGATCACACTGAGAACTCTGCTGCACTTTTTAACAATTTTTTTTGTTTGTTTTTTCTGTTCCTTTTGCTTGCAGCTACACACAGACTTGGATGTGGGCAGCAGGAACATCAAGTACGTCCTAGCAGGTGAAGGGGCAGGCACCATCTTCGCCATCAACGAGTTAACAGGCGACATCCACGCCATGAAGAGGCTGGACCGCGAAGAGAAGGCCGAGTACACACTCACAGCCCAGGTCATTAACGCCGACACAGACGAGCCCTTGGAGCCACCGTCTGAGTTCATCATCAAAGTCCAGGACATAAATGACAATCCACCTCAGTTCATTGAGGGCCCGTATCGAGCGTCTGTTCCAGAAATGTCCCCTGTTGGTGAGTCACAACAGACAGACTTCATTTCTGGTCTCTCCTGCACACGGCAGCCTAATCAGTGTGTGAGATTTGCGAGTCGGCTGATCTCTAATGGGCTATTGCATAAAAATAATGAGTGAATAAGAACAAGCGGAGATGAGTATCCCTATTTATGTGCTTGCCTGCTATGAGTATCTTGACAAATGAAAATATAAAAATGATAAATCAAATCAAATCACTAGAACTTCACCCATAGCTCAATGCTGTAACTGAACAACTGGCGTCAGTGTCAACACACACTTAGGAAAGGCCACCCAATGCTAATGTTGCATTCTCCACAAAAAAGCCCACTCACAAAGATGTCCAACTAATAATATGCAAAACATGAGCCAAACATTTTTATTTTACAAAATTAAAATATTCAACTGGCAAACATAAAATGAAATGCTATTCACTTTGAATACAGGTCAAGGTCCACGCTATCTTCTGATGTGGACCCCTTAGAAATATGTGGAATTTTTATTGCTTTAACATTTTCTCATGTGCAGTCATTTATGTGATGTAAGCTGGTGATTGGTATGATCAAATATTTATGGAAAGATTTGAAAGCTGAGGCCATAATATTTTATCCCCCACAAAAACTGTGGAAAAAGCAAAGCACAGAACAAACCACCGTGGACTCACTCATTTTCTATCAAAGGCTTTTAGAACTGCATGTTTGACCTTTCTTCCTGAAACAGCTTAACAAACCTCACTGTAGAAAAGTCTGTGCATGGACAGATGTTAATTCAGAAATCAGGCATTTTGCTATATTCATGTATACTGGCAAACTGCTAGCAATGCACACGTCACTTAGCTTGACAACACTGACTGATGCCAGTTTCTCCAAGCTACCATTCTTCAAGCCCCCATAACCAGTACACAAACCACTGCAGACACTTTGCATTTCACTGTATGCTAATATATTCATATATTCACTGTCTTATGCCAGTTATGCATTTAAATAACTAGTGTGTGATGATCATACTTCAAATGTATAGCTCAACTAGGAAAAGCAGGAGTCTGCAAGTGGATCAGCACAATGTTTTTTTGTTTGTTTTTTTTAGCAGGGAAGCCTCTCCGCTGACCCCAGAGCAGCAGGAGTCTTGTAGAAAATGTTTCTGTTCCTAGCAGGAAGGAGATCAGAGTGTGTCTTTATGCTGTTTTTGACATTGGAGGAGTTCAGCAAGGGTGCTGAGGTCTGTTGCTGGGTGCAATGCGCTTGTTACTATGTTTCCTCATCGAGCTTCCTCTTGTCCTCTTGTTACCTGTCATGAAGATGACATAACATGCTAGGGCAGATGGTGCTGTGGTATGTAATGGAATCTGTTTGGTAAATCCCACCTCTAGGTTCCTGGAAGTGGCAGTGATTTCGCTTCAGCTTCTCATGATCGTCGTAGCTGATTCTTATTAACTGCTGCTGCTGCTGCTGTAGTGGAAGCAAAAAGGAACAAAACACACTGCAAAAATATCCATGTAAACACAAAATAACAGTGAACTCTTGTCGTCTGAACTCTGTTACTTGATCCCGGCTGCTCATTGTTTTTGGATCTCAGTTGAAATGTACTGTAGCTCTCTGGGACAGCCATAGTGAAAGGGTAGAGAGGAAAGTGGTAGTTGACAGCACTCTGTGATTTGCCAGTGGGAATAATGCATAAGAAATGGAAATCGGCATCTCTTTGTTGATTGTTGTTCCCTTTTGTCACTACTGATTAATTAAACATTCACGAAAGCTCAGTTGTTTGCTTGAAAGGCTTTTCTTTCACAACTAGTTTTCCTCTTGTTAAGTTTTCATATGTTGCGGCATTATGGGAAAGAATCAGATGCCGCAGACAAACAAATAGTCATTCATCTCTTTCGCCTCATATCCATAAATCACCGCTTTCTTTACAGTGGTGTTTCTTCTTTATCAGGCTGAAATAAGACTTTGTTACGAACTCAGTGGATTACTGGAAGTGTGCTGAGGAGCGGATAACTAATAAAGAGAGCAGAAAACAAACAGATGTTGGTGAGCAAATCTGCACAGCAACGAGAAATCGGCGAGCATTAAAATGTAATTATGGCACATGCAAAGAGAGGCAGCGTTACGTCTGGTATCGAGTTCAGGTAATGCTGAGTGTGCTGATGCATTTCTGTTTAACGTGCAGCCACGTGCGTGAAATAATCAAAAATCTAATCCAGACTGTAACGTTATCCACTTACAGAGCTTGTCAGTCCCTTCCCCAGTGTTCATCAATGTCTCACCTGCTCCTCGCTTATCAAGAGTGTGGTATCAGTGAGACCAGTGACAAATATCAACACCCACCGTTTATCTGTCAAGGACTACAGCTAGATAGAAATCCCCCCTCACTGAATGTCACCATCCCCATAGGAAGCAGTCCCCACAGCCGGATGAGATATGTGACATAGGCCACAAAGGTTGCCATGTTTCCTGTGTGCGGAGGTGCATAGAGGTTAATGGAAAATGAAGGAGAAAGACCTTTTGTTCTTCCTTTAAAAGGCCCGGTCGGATAAGACGTGTGGCTTTCTGTGACTTTTCTCTGACTTTCATTTTTCCTGAATAGCTGAGAATGGAGGTGACCACCATTTTAATTGTTGAGTGGATCCTCTTTCAGAGTACAGTGCAACAATAAGAAGGAATGGAGAGCAAAGGTGACGGCTGTTCTGGAGGAGTGATGGCCAGTCAGTATAGAGTTTGATCTTATTAGTGTGAGGAGCCGGGATAAGTGTGCTGCCAGTACAGGCTTTGCTTGGTGCTGTAAGTGAAAATATTCTACTACAAAATATACAATTTTCAGCAACTAGGTAAAACAGTGGAACAATATAACACCATGTATGAAGTCATGATGGCTGACAGTGACGTTTTTAGACATTGAGTTGACACTGAGGAACATTTATTTAGAGTCATGTTTCTGGCCACCTGACAGGTTAATTCACTCTCCTTACAGCTCCGTTTTAATCTCCCTGTAGCTCCTATTTGATGATGAATGCTCCAGTCTGTTTTTTAGCTAGTAGCTAACCATAACTTATATGTCTGTCACAACTGAGGCTAAAGTACAGTGACATGGAAATCTCCACACACTGCAACTTTACAAAACATCTAGACAGTGTGAACGAATGAGCACCAAACAGAGTGGTGTCATCAGAGAGAGATCATGCTCTCAGTTAAATGTTAATCAAACAAATTTACAACACCACACACTTTCCCTAAGGCTGTGAATGCCTATTTCATAGAAACTGTAATAATGATTTAATTGTTGATGGGATGAATTACATGTTTGTGATATTATGGCATTTTTTGATATGTTCATTATTAACACTTGCTAAATATATAAATCAAATCTATAACAACTTTTCTAATGTCTTTTAGTTCAAATATGCTCTGTAGCATATGTTAATGTGAAGAGATGCTGTCAAAGGTTTCTGTCACCCAGACTCACTGAACAGCCTGCCAGCAGATATTCCAGTCTAAACCTTCTGAGTGAGCCTCGTCCTTCTAACCAATCAGAGAAGGCCAAAGTCAGAGGTGGGTGGTCACAGTGACAGACTGGGTGGAGTATAACGGAACAGGAAGAGGAAGAGGCAGGAAGAACAGGGTGGTTCTCTCTTGAGTCTTATGCTAGCAATAGGTGCAATAGCTGTATTTGACATATTTGATCCATTGTCAATATAAAAAAAAAAAAACGTATTAGTGCAGCCTGAACTACATACAATTTTTTTTATGTAATTGACTTGGTATGTTTTACCAAGGGCAATTTTCCCTGATTCTAATCTTCAGGGAAGTCAAGGACCATGTGATCTGTCTCTTAATTGAAGGGTAACAATTGATGCCATTATCTATCCATTTGATCAAATGAATATTTTATAAACTCCACATCTCTGTATCTCTCTCACATTGTTCACATTTCATCACTACTGTATATTCAGTAGATAATTTCGTTTCACTGTCACTTCAAGTAAAAGTGAATTTGTGTTTATTTGTACAAGCCTGGCCATAATTAGAATTAGAATTCATTTGCACGGATTGCACAGATCTCACAGGATTAGTAGATCCTGTTTTCCTGTTAATGGGGTCTTTGACTTTAAGGCCAGTACAAGCTGACAAATTCCCCCCGTATGTCTGTCGACCATATGCTGGAATTATGAGGCTCTGCTACCCTTCTGCAACTAACAAGGGGGTTGTGATGTAGTTAGAAATTACAAAGTCTGCTTCAAGTGACGCCTCAGGTAATTAGGAGGAGGTCGCTAGACCCTCCTCCCTGCGCTGAGGGTGGTGCGAATGACAATAATTGCTACACTGCGAAACAAACTTGCCGAAAGTTGTTTTGCTGGATGGAACTCATGTGAGAGATGCCCCAGGAGTGTTGAGCTGTGAGTGTGCTTCATTATCAGGGCGATTAATAAACGCACACGTAGACAGATGGCCCGTCTCCTCTTCGCATGGGCCGTGCTCTCGGAGACCCTTGCAAAATGAATACCTGTATGGAAGCGTGAATCCCTGCCAAATGTGTCAAGATCTGCTAAATTGGAGTGCAGACATAAAATTGAAGTGACATTAATAGATTACCTGGAGTTGATTTGCATTTTCAGAGTTATTATGGGTGTGGGTAACAGGACTAACAGGCACAGTCGTCTATGTAGGGCCTTAATGATGTTTCTGATTACGCTCTCATCACCACCGGCAGCTGGGAAAATAAGTAAAGGCTTGTCATCTCAGATTTGGACGATAAATGAGCAGACTTGATCAAGGGGAGCCATATGGAAATGAGCAAGACGCAGACCTTTATCAGAGCCGATCGTCTCACGCTACCAACATGCAGCAGAAAGCTCACTGTGATCACAGATAGTTTTAATACTCATGCTGTTGTATCAGTGATATGCTGATACGTGATCCTGCATGACAAATAACATTGTTAAATACTGCTGTATGTTCCATCAAAACATGTATCTTCAGTATCTATCCATCTGTCTACCGACAGCTGATTCACATTGCTCTTCACTTACTTTTTGCTTTCTTTCAGATCAATACAGTGAAAGCTGAGCTATTTTGAGAGCATTGCTCCACTTGGGCCAGATGTTCTATAAAAACCACCTTCCTTGATATACCTAAAAATATTATTGTACTTTGCTGATTTTGCAGTAAACTTCGAACATATCTCAGCCTTGGAAAGTCTGAGTCTGAATGCATTAAATGAAGTTTAACTTGTATAAATCCTACCAGTATTTCAGGGTCACAGCAACCCACATAAGTGAAAGAAGCACATATATAGTGCATCTTTTATCTGGCATTTCTCTGTTGAGCTTGGAGCAGTGTGCTCCGAGCGAGGGTGTTTGGTGTTTGTGTCTCTCTCTTCTCTGATCCTAAACTCTGCTCTGCGGCTTGGCAGATGGACTGAGTGGCAGGGGGCCCTTGGCCCTTTAACATAGTGTGCAGCTGGGCCAGTGCTGGGCCGGGGCACATCTGACGAGCAGGCTCCTGGGCTGGGCTGGGCACAGACACAGCAGACCGGGGCAGTGGAGATGGTGGTGGGTGGCTCGCAGGCTGAGCTGGAGGTGAGAGGGGGTCAGAGCAGTGAACCTGGCCAAGGCTCTGACTCTCTTAGGCCTGTCTAACTGCCAGTGAGTGTGCAAGCCAGCCTGCCCTTTCTGTGGTCGTGCTAAATGGGGATAGGACAGGCAGAAAGGATTTAACTGACATGCTGGAGTTTCTCTGTAAATAACCTGCTACTCCTATTTATCTCACCTCATTTGGCAACAGCATCTGCTCTTGTGTATCTGTGTCTGTGTGTGCATGTCCCTGTGTATGTGGGTGTATTTGTAAGCTTGTTTTTATTCACTTTTGTTTCCGCACAGTATTCCTGTCACCTGTCAATAACCCAGTGACTCGTTTTTCTTTGTGTGTTTCCATTCTTTCTTTCTTTTTCCCCTGCTGCTCTTGCCTGTGGCTACAACCAGTGGCTAATAGAGAGTCGCTGCTAATTCAGCATGTCTTTGTTTCACACTGAGCCATTACACAGCCTATACAGGAAAAAAAGGACAAGTCAGACATTCCCTTAGCTAAAACATATGTTGTTCGTGTGCAGCAAAAAACAAGACATACACACATGCACAGTCCCAGCTGCTCAATATCACATACAAACGTGTATTACTAATTCATCAAATGTTATTTATTATCCAATGTACCTCTGAATTATGTATGTAACATCATTAGTCATTGGTCCAGATACTGTAATATAATAAGCCATTTAGAGCCTCCTGAGGCAATATGTTTTTTATAGATAATGTGGGCACATATACATGCACATACTGTATACGTGATTGCATATATAAGTCATGCACGCAAGCAGAAAACCATGTAAGTGCACACGTAAACTAAAACACATACCATCTCGGTGTGTTAGCATAAAGCCAACATGCACTCGCAAAGATGATGCTGTTCAGGTGTAATTTGTCCCTGCTCCCCTGTGTAACCCACAGAAACACACTCTCTTTGTAACTCCCTCTCTCTTTCTCTCGTTTCTCTGTCTCTCTCGCTTTCATGCACACACTTTTTATTTTCTCCCTCTCTCTACTTCTCCCTCCCTTTTGCTAACCTAGTGCTCTCTCTCGCTCTTCCCTTGAGGGAGAACAAAAAGTAGCTGGCTTCTAGGTAATGAAGCCCTTCAATGTGATCTGCATAAGATTGCCTCCCTTGCTGGCCTGGCTGCCTTGCCCCAATGAATAGCAAAAGACTCTCAATGAGACCAAGGACAAAAAGCAGCCTTCTCCGTAGCCACAGTGTCATTTCTCAAACAAAGTCACTTATTTTTTTCTTTTTCTTTTTTGTCCATGAAGTAGAAGGAGAAGGAAATTTTTAAAGGAAAGAGGTAAATAAGAAGCAAAAATCATGAAAGGGAAGGGAAATGAGAGAGACCATGTGTGTATTTGTGTGTTAGAGCATGTGTGCAAGCTGTTATGTGCCTGTTTTTACAATGATGATGAGGTGGATGCGAATATCCCAGGCTGTCACAAATGCCACCCTCGGTGTTGGTGCGCTGAGTGGATGTGATTAAATGGGTTTCGTGCGACAGGCTCAACAGTGGTGCAGTAGAACATGAGGAAAGCAAATGTTTAGAATAAACATGTATTTGTCTGAATACACTTTCTTACATGTTATAAGGCTGCAGTGCTATAATTAACACCTGATAAGTATTAATTAATACTTGTATCAAACTCGCATATGTCATTGTGTTCCAGGTTATAGTTTGTTTGCAGCGTTGAAATGCATGCGCGACTCGTTTTCCGCTGTCATGCTCTCACACGCCTGCTGATCATTGCATCAGGTTCAGTTAATCAATCTGAGAGTGAAAACAAGGACGCCGCATCCTCGCCGCTTCAGCAGGAGCTCATTGGAGGTGACGTGAGGAACCAATCCGGGTTCAGTGTGTCATCTGCAGTAACACTATAACATCCACTGGTTGGCAGACAAGCAGCCTTTCACTAACAGTTCTATTAATTTTTTAATAAAATGTCAATAGACACCTTGTTATTTTTGAAACTGTGTATGTGTTTACAGTTTCTGATATTTCATTGTGAATTATTATTCATAATATCAATTAATGGATTATTACATAAACACAATCAGCAGATTGATAAGAATAATAATTGAAGCCATCATCATTGGTAATGTCTTTGTTATCTAATGGTATATAAAATCACTGTAGTGCAGTGTAGTTCAAGATATCTTACATTGTAGTCCCTAATTTGATTCGCTTTCAGAACATGCATCTTACCATTCAATAGAGTTACACCTGCATTCCTGGCCCATGCCTCTGCCTTTTAAA
The DNA here is from genome assembly GCA_032362345.1 of Sandelia bainsii. Taxonomy (NCBI): domain Eukaryota; kingdom Metazoa; phylum Chordata; class Actinopteri; order Anabantiformes; family Anabantidae; genus Sandelia; species Sandelia bainsii. Next base: position 25,814,294 of record JAUMHL010000018.1, on the reverse strand, counting down.
CCTCAGTCTCAAAGCCTATAGTCAAAGCTTTTTTTCGTTTGCTTCACAAAACTCCTCCAGAGCCACAGAACACTAATACATCAACACAATAATATACATATTTTCACAGGTTTGAGAGATTCATTGTGAGCTGTCAATTTATTTCAGTATGTACAATTGGTGGTATCCTCCCTGCTGTTAGAGGGCAGCTACTCAATCATCTTTTGATACTTTAGTTAATGATATGCACTACCATTCAGAAGTTTGGGGTCACCTAGAAATGTGATTATTTTCTATAAAAACATACTTGTTTTCAGCTTTGCTAACATAATTGCAAAAGGTTTTTCTAATAATCACTTCAGCCTTTTAAATTGATAAAACATGCTATTAAAAAACACCACTAATGTTTGCTGATGATGAGCCGCTGTTCGCATATGTAGATATTAATCTGATGTTGTTTTTAAAGATTCTAATCAAAACACCTATAAAATTTATTTACATTTACACTTTAGCTGTACAGAAACATCTTTTTTTACTTGACTGTCTGAGTTAGCTCAACAGGAGTGTAGCAACACTGCCCGTGTCATTATCAAACCGATAAAGGCACAATATTGATGTGACATAGTACTGCAACTTCACCTGCATCTATGATGTTTGCTGCAAACATCACCTCCATTCATTAGGCCCTGTGTGTATCACATCTTACAGTACCAGGCGTAGATCTGGTGTAGTTTGTCTGAAACAGAAATGTTCTCACTCACTCAGTCATACGTTACACCGCTCACTAATTGCCCATCAGCCCTCTGTTCTACACATGACACACTGAGCTGGGATCATTCACCACACTGTCATTCTGCACTCTACTACTTGTTCTGTCTTTTTGACTTTTTTTTTTTTGTTGTTGTTTATCTATCTCTGTGTAAACATAACTTCCAGGTGAATTAATTTGTGATGATGTGAGGAGATATTGTATGGACTTAATGCATTTTTGTTAGTGAATCATTCATTGTGACAAAAAAAGTTCCATTTCAAAAGGTTGCGGAACTGATTTAACTTTGCAGTATGTGGGTGGGTGTGTGTGTGTGTGTGTGTGTGTGTGTGTGTGTCTGTGTGTCTGTGTATGTGTCCTTCTGGCTGATATGTAACACAGTTGAGAAGTGACAAGGAAATGTTTCAAGTCATGCTGGTGAGTGGGAGGTCCTCTCTGCATCATCACTAGTGCAGGCAAAATGAGGAGGGCTCCTGTTCGCACCTCCAACTTTACAAATGCTTACTCATATCTGCTAAGATGCCAGGATGCTTTCTCATACACATTCTTCAGCGCACAGCCATGGCTCACCTATTAATTATTCAAGAAGAGAGTTGTGGATATTTAATGTTGTGTTGTAGGGACGTTTCTATTTTTCCTGCTCTGCATTCATGCCTGTTTGCTCCTTTGCATCTTCTTCCTGCTGTATGTTGTATTGTTTGTTATTCCCGCTTACCCTTGTGTTTTTTTTTTTTTGGTTTTGTTTTGTTTTTTCCAGAAAAGTAAGAGCTTTTGCTCCATAGCTATGCAGCCAAAAGTCAACAAAAATGTGTGTGTGTGTGTGTGTGTGTGTGTGTGTGTGTGTGTGTGTGTGTGTGTGTGTGTGTGTGTGTGTATCTTAGAGGCTATGCACTCTTGTCATGCTTCGGGAGATTTTACAGTGTTGAGCAGGAAGAACAGGATCCCCTGTACTCTCATTCCCCCATGTCTGCATTATTAATTGTCTGAGGTACCAACCATAGTTATTTGGACCCTCAAGGCACCCAGCACTCAGTACCTAAAATTAAAAGCAGTGATTGCATGCCATTGAAAGACATAATAACACTCTTTAAAGTTACATTTTGTTCCCACAAAAAACTGTGTACTTAACAGAACAGAAACATAGCAAAAAGGCACAAAGAGGAACAAAAACAGGCTATGCATATGTCTTTATTAGCTTTTATTTTATTATTTGTATGTGGTCATGTGTTCATGTGTTCATGTCAGTACACCTTCAAGTGGCTTCAGCTGAGATTCATGTGGCATGATATAGGTGGTGTTGGAGGAGGAATGGTCAATGCAACATAGATGGGGGTGGAACACATTCATCAAGGTGGAAGAGATTTGAGACTAGAAAGGCCCATCCAATCACTGGCAGAGAATAAAAGGGTGGGGAATGGGGTGGGGGTTGGGGGGGAATAAAAGTCTGTACAGCAAGGTCATTTAAAAAAGAAGCTGCTAAGACGAGAAAGATCGAATCTCCAGTACAGGCCAGCGAAACCCTGCTCGTGATGTCTGTCCCCATTAACTAAAACCCTCTCCTGGCTCCTACTGTACAATCGCTGCCACGCTTCAGCTGTCTGATGCAATGAAGGGGAAAAGCAAGACTTCTGCCATGCTTTTATTTTGTCAACAAAATGTGTGGCCTTGCTTGTGAATTATTTTATTAACACTTTTGCTATATTCTCTGTTAAAGAATTACTTCCAGTGTTCTGGTGTTATTATATTTTATTACTTGCTGATACCAAACTCAGGTCTGGTTATTGTGTGTTCTACCCAAAATACTTTTCTTTCATAAACTCGACCTCACACGGGGCTCTGGACTCAAACTGAGGTCTGTGGTTTGTAAGCACATTATACACCCTCCATCCACCCCAACCACCTTCCTCATTCTCTCAAAAAATAATTGCAGTTGCAGTTTAGCTGCATAGGAACGTAACTTTTGGGAGACAGGGTTGTTCCTGCTGTGGCTGTTTGTGTATTGGAACATTGGCAGCTGTATTGCTGTCAGCGTTGCAGTATGGATTTAGTCAGTTTGTGGTTTTACCACAGTCACAGTCTGGTGTCCACACATGCACACACACACACACATAAAGCCACACGCACAAACACACAAACAGTCAATCCTACAGCAGGTTTACTATGTCACACTGGGGGCTGCTGTGTAATTGGGTGAATCTGCTCTCCAGCACGCTACAGAGATAGCCCTTTAAAATTTCACTTCACTTCTGGGAGTGTAAACAAACCTTGGGATTACTAAGGGTGTAAATCCACATTCCAGTCTTCTGTCGCTCTCCTCTTCTGTCATTTTCTCCCTTCTTTTTCTTCTGTTGGCCACTTACTTTGAGAGACTAGTGGTGTGTTTGCTCATTATTTGGAGTGTGTTTGTGCATCTGTCTGTCTCCCTGCGTTTTATGACAGTCAGCATGTTAACAAGTGCCTGTCTCCGTCGTGGCGCACGCATGTGCATGTGCGCGGCGTCAGCAGGCGTGTATTTCAGTGCGCGGGCACTTTATGTGGCGGCATGCAGCTTTCTGTCTGTGTGTTCTCTGTGATGGATTGCTTGTCAGACGGCAGCATAGCACCGCTCTCACTGTCTGACGGAGACATTAAGTCACCAGTCACGTAGACGTAGTACGTTTCAACATTCCTTCTGGGAAAACGCTTTAACCCCTCTCACTCTAGGACGGCTGTTAGATGAGAGAGTATGTTACTTAGAAGGTTCTGGCTGATAAAAAAAAAAAAAAAAAAACCTGCAGTATGGCTGGATTTGGGGGAGTTCAGTGGTTTAGTGCAGCTGTGTGGGTGGTGTAGGACCTCCGTCGCACATTGCTTTTAGATGGGCCAATTGATGGAGCTATGGGCCACAAACCGTGTGCTACCACTTTTACTGAGAGGCTTGAGGTCTTGTCTTTTTTATCTGTAAGAACAGAAAATATGCAGTTGACTGAGAACATCTTGTTGCACTGCAGCAGCCTGGGGGAGCTGTTGCTGAGGGAGGGAGGACAACACTTCTATCCAACTCTGTCCTTTGCTTTAAATGCAATAATATTCTCAGTGCTGCTGCTGTCCATAGAATATGAAAATGAAAAAACACAGAATTTACAGTTTCTAATATGGTATAGCTGGAAGTAAAAAGCAGCTATTACCTATACTACTAAACTATAGTTGTAGAAGGGACTGCAGGTCGTTATAGCATTGAAGTTTGCAGTGATTTTCATATTGCTGAAGATTATTTTACAGGGCATTAGTGTTTGCCGATAAACACTAACACCACCTGGATGTTTTAATCCTTTGGTTTAATGTCCACAATGTACCCCTCCTCTTGCCCGATGAAGGCTGGGATCGGTTCCAGCACCTCTGCGACCCTTAACGGGATAAGCTTTTTAGGTAACAGATAGATAACATAGCTCCGCTCACTTCAAACTAGTGATAACAGGTCAGAAGAAACTCAAACAGCCAAATCTCTCATGTGAAATATCTGAAATATTTATAACTTTGACAGATTACTTTACGTTCATCTAACATTCGATCACTCAGCAAGAAGCCGATTGTGAAAATAGGCTCTGAGGGCCTTTAAAGATAATTATCAGCATTACTGTATAATAAAAAATTAACTACTTTTCTAGCCAAGGAAAACACATGGCATACAATATAATACCATGCACTGTATGTAGAGTTTCCTCTCAATTCCTATTCTGTTGTCTATGATACTTCCTGTAATAACAGTGCCCACAAACACAGACAGTAGTGAGTTGTCTACTGCTGGTCACTGAGTAGCTCAGCTGGAACAATATTGGGCTGCCTTGTTAAGGCTATTTTGGCAACAATGTATACATAAGTAATTCATTTCTGGTATTAAGTAATAACTTTGATCTCTGGTGTGCACGCTCAGGAGCTAGTGCTGAGGTTGCGCAGCAAAATATTAACCGCAAGTTTGTTTCCTACCGCAGTCATATTTTTGCATTATGCTGAAACTTGCTTTTTTTTTTTTTTTTTGTTACTGAGGAAGCATAATTCACATTAAACACCCATGCCCCTGTGGCAGAGTTCTCAAATTAAGCAACATTTTGTTCATTTACACATGATAAAGTTGTTCATTAGACAATATACTTTGCCTTATTCTTTGTTATTACCTTCCCATTGTAAATGCCTTGGGAGCAATTAAACATGTGAAGTGCCCAATTTTCCGTCCTCGACTTCCAGTCCTGAACTCTATCTGCATGTTGCACACATTTCCTATGAACTAATTAAAGCGAATCAATGACACAACCCTTTAAAATGGCGGCATATGTCACAGCCATCAATGGGGAACAAAGGACCCTCTTAATTATTTTGTTCCTGCCGCTCCTGTAAACGGCTTGTCAAGGCAGCAGACTCAGTAGCCAACTCCATGGAAAAGGGATGTCATCTACACAAACAGACACGAATTGTACACACATGCACGCAAACACACACACAAACACTGCCCCCTGTTTCCCTGTGACGACTCGCTGTCTGTATTATAAAAGACTAGTAATTGTACTACAACAATGACAGTGTAAGTGCTTAAAGTGACGGTCCCCTTACTCTTCAAAAGTGCAGCATCCCTTATCCATTATCTCTCTGGGGAACAATTTCTTGGATGCTGACAACCATATCTTATATTTATTTATTTATTTTCCCATTTTAAACCTTCTTTGGCCCATGTTGTATATGACAGAGTTTAATTTTGAACCTGGTGTTAGAGCCTGATACAAAGACATATAAGCTGATCTTTTCAGCCTCTGCATGGTGCTCTCCATTCATTCGCCCTGTTCCTCAGCTACACTCTGCAGCCCTGCTGAAACACTCAGTTCAGCATGAGCATGCATTAGTCCTGTTATGAGGACCGATGAGGGAGACTACGTTTTTTTTCCTGCTTTGCAATTATTTACTGTGGCTCCCTGTACTTCCTGATATAAAACATCATGGCACAGGAGAGTCACCACTTTCACTCAGAGTCTCAGCTGTAGATCATATGAGTGTTTGGTGGAAATGGTGACATGAAGGGGAGGGTGGTTTGAAGCTGCGTTGGCAAATGACAAAAGGTTCACACATGCCATTTTTTATGAGCATGCTTATTTGTTTAAGGGTTTCCCTTAATGCCCATCTGCAGTGTTGTCATAAATGCCCATCTGCAGCCCAGGAATCTAAAACTGGCTTTGACTACTGTCGGAAAATCAACTGGCAGTGCTCCAAGTATGTCATCTCCTCCTCTGAGAGAATAGATGGACGGGGATGGATGGATGGATGGATGGATGAAAGGATGCCTCGACACGCTTGTTTTCTCCACCTCGTTACAACCATTTCTGTGTTATCAAGAGCTTTGGCCTGCCACACTACACCACAGCACTACGCTTTGTTTTTTGCCAGTACTCTGCCTCACGGTGCTAATCGCCTCTTAATTCTTCCGTTATTCCCCATACGTGCACATGCATTTTAATCAAATAGGTGGTAGTGTCCAAAAATAGTGCTAGCGGCACTGCCTGGAGAGATGGGCTGTCAGTCTCCCAGCCTGATCATGAGCTATTATCCTCTCTGCCCACAGACAGGAGAGAGCGCTACACCAGTGTCTATGTGATCATAATCAATACATAATCACTTTCCTGTCACCGCAATGGCGCTATCAGGGGACAGTCCGGCCCTGCAGACCAGCCATCTTAGAAAAAAGGGGTTGGCACGCCATTTTTCTGACCTAGAAAAGCAGGAGGGGAGGGTGAGCAGTGGTAAGTGCAGGCTGGACTCATTTAACAGTCATTGGCATGGGATGCATTATTACATTTTCACTGTGCTTGAGTTCATCACATTAGTTTGCAATGTGCTTGTATAAGAATAGTGATAGTTATGAGACCAGAAAAAATATTTACTGACAAACAGAGCAACTGACCCCTGTCTAATACTAAATGACAGGGGAGCAGCTACTGTAAGTATGCAGTTAACATCATTTGTTACATGGCTTCACTGAACAATTGTCTGATTGTCCAATGAATGCATGAGGTTTACAATTTCTAAATAATGGAGGGATTTTTCACATTTAATCATGTCACTCCAGTCAAGAAGTCTATTTTTCTGTTGATGGTAATCAAATTGTTTATTACAGCAAATGAAGAAATGTAATCAACCGTGAAGATGTTTCCAATACAGTGTCAAATTTACCTGAGTGCATTAAAAATTACAACACCAGTCTCTCATGTCAGATAACTTTTTAGAAGCAAATTTTGAAGTGGTACATGTAGGGTCAACACAGCATCACAGAAAGAAGCCCACATTTACATAATCATGTGTAAAGAAAAGGATGTGAGCATAATGCCACAGCACTACCATCACATTTGACACACATATGGTGACTTTTATAAATAATTGGAAACAAAGAAAAGAAAGTTTGTGAGTGAGAATTGTGGCAGTGTGATTGGCAACGTTTAAATTCATTGATACACTAATCACAATCGTAAGGATGCTTGTAAAGATAATTTAGTGTTATTATTGTGTAGTTTAGGTTCAATACCCTCTGAACACTACAATGACATTATGTCCTGATAAAGCTGATATCAAACTTATTAACAAAAGCTACCACTTCAACTCCTAATAAATGCTAATGTGGCTCATTAGTATTTATTAGAAGTTGTTTTTTAAGCCACCTGGTAATATTCATTCTCCTTGTAGGTTTTTTTTTTTTTTTTGTCTCGTTCAACTCATGTACTAATTAAATACGGTATCTGGCCCTTTATCCATTGTAAATGCTCCACTGCCTGCTATTTTCTGCTGCTCAGGTAAATTTTAACAGTTGACTGACGGCAACTAATGACAGCAATGAGAGTGATCGAGAATAGTGAAGATACGGGTTGTAAAACCAGAACGAACTTAAAAATCTCTCTAGCAAGTAGCATAGTTGGAAATCATCAGATAGTTTGGTTTGTCAGTGCCAGTGACTTATTTCAGTCTTTGCACAGAAACAAGTCCTCCGACTTTAACACCCGTATTGGTTGTTTGTCTGAACCTTCTCATACGATCCATAAGAGTGTTTGTTGTGAGTGCGCCCTCATGTACAGACAGAAGCATCTCTTAAAATTGGAATCTGCTGCGTCATACAGTGGCAATAAGGTGGAGGCTGGTGTAACATTTATTTTCTCCCTAAATAGTCAAAAATGCTGGACAACAACTGTGCAAACAAAGCCATTTGGTTAGAGTCAGGCACTAAATACAAATGGTTAGGGTTACTGCTTCCTTACCTGCACATGACACATTACGTTTGTCACATGACCTGCGGCACATGACTGGATTACGACTGTGCAAACAAAGTAGCTAGTTACTGTGTGGTTTTGTTTGCTTAGTCACAACATTTGTTCAGTTCTTCTGGAACAACAGCATTGTACTATTTTCACCGGCTGGCTGTACAATTTTAATATGGCTACCAGACAGTGTGGCATGTTGCCTGAGTACCCTCCTGTTTTAACCAAAGGAAACTTTGTAGTATCTGCTTTGTGCATACCTTAGTGTAGCAATATACCATCCAGAATTCAGTGTTGTGCACGTTTGTGGCCCTCTGTGTTTATCAGAGTGTTTCTCACTCTCTCTCTCTCGACCCCTGCAGTGTAAAGCCAGTCAGACATAAACAGTATTGTTTTACCCTGCTAGGGCTCACAGCAGGGCACTGTTAGCCCCACGCCTCATGCAGACCACAGCTCTCCCCATGCCTCAGTGATATCCCTTCTCTATGGCTCAGTGCCTGCATGCATATGAATGTCCCGTCTTCTACCCTTCATGCTTCTAAGCTGGTCCAAGCTGAGCAGACCTGCGATGTTACACTGCTGCCATGCTTGTTGGACGAAGGGATGTGGAGGAGAATCTAGCATCCCAGCAACAGTAAATTAACTGTAATGACACATTCTTTTGAGTGATTGTAGGTATTATGGCACTAGAGCTGAAAGTGCTTCCCTGTGGTGCTGTTTGCCAAGTTGTACTAAACATGCTGAGGGTGAATTCTGGGTAATGGGGGGGGGGGGGGGGGGGAGTTACCCATTTTCTTATTAGATTAACT
>JAUMHL010000018.1:25758608-25782277 GCA_032362345.1 Sandelia bainsii | reverse complement strand
CCTAAATATTTTTTTTCTACCACTTATTTCACCTAAATATTTTTTTCTACTACATGACCCCTAGGGGGCTCCGTAGATCTCACTGTCAAAGCAGACCTTGTGAAATGTTTGTATGAATTCAGATCAGACATTATCCAGAAATACCAGAATTTGCACATTATTTTATATTTTTGTTTGTCTGATTACATCAATTCTAAAAAAATAAATCAGACATTACGATCAAACAGTTACTCACTACTTGAGTAGTCTTTTCACGGAATACTTTTTTACTTTTACTTGAGTAATATTATTTTGAAGTAACGCTACTCTTGCTTGAGTACAATTTTTGGCTACTCTACCCACCTCTGGGATAAAATAATATAATCCTAGTCTCTTCTGGACTTTCCAAATGATACTGGACTGAATGGATCAGATTCTGATAATAACAAGAGTCCAATTTTGATGCAGTTTTAATTACCATAAAAACAATATTAATCTCTACAGCTAGAGGTAACAGAGAATTTTCGTTTTGCTTTTAGAATTAGTCATTCTCAGGTCACACTGATCGTGATACAGATCCCATACTACAGCCACATGAGCAGCGCTCAGGGTTCCATGGTGGCAGATGAATTGCCACAGTGAGTATGTTGCTTGATTCATGAAAGGTTTTACAGTTGCTGCCCAGCATCTGATACGTCTGGAGAAAATTGCTCGGCACACATTATTTGATGGAAAAGAAAAATCACTGGGTAGTTACTGAGGCCAGTGAAACTCACTGTGGCTAAAGAGACATACGACAGGCACCTGCAGGAACTCAGACAGAAAAAATGTCCAGGTCATACTGTGTGATTGACAGTTGGTCTGTGTATGTGGAGATGTGACATTAATGAAACAAAAACAGTACATGAATGAAAAAGGAAAATGGAATAACAATCTGACAGATTAAAGGCATATCAATATCAAAGGATATCAATATCAATAGAACTTATAGTTATGCTTTTTATGAACAGAACAGCAGCTGTGATTGATGCATTTGGACTACTGTGTTTTATTATGTTTGTTTTACACGGAAGCTGGATATTTCTGGATGTCTGTTGCATCAGTCATAAGAGAGCTACTCTGCTGTGAGATATTTGACACATACAGGCTCTGTGTGATGTTTAACTGTTAGACTGAGGTCAGTCCCGCGCCATTTAAAGCGCTGTGAAAAGTAAATGAAACCAGTCAAACACACACATACATGCACACACACACACGCATCTGAACACATTCTCACATTGCACTCAGGAAAACCGCACACGTATAATGCTGGATATGATTTTTTATTTGCTTTTTAATTTTTTCCACATCATGTTGTCAGTTTGAGTGACAGGTGGCAGAACATTTCAGGGTCTGTCTCCTCGCTTCCACGTGAGGCTGTCAGAGTTTGACTGCGATCCTCTCAGTCTGCAGGAGAGAGGCTGCTCCCAGGTGGTTTGCTGCTGTCTGCCTGTCTTGAAAGGGCTCTGCGTCTGCAGGGCAAGAGAGAAAGAGAAGAGGGATGAGAGGGGGGGGGGGGGGGGGGGGGATGGGGTCCTCATGGACCTCTCCCAGCCCGGCGTCTAGAGGATTTTACACCATTTCATCTCAAAAATGGAAATGTCACGGCTTGGTACATCTTCCCAACAATTGGAATCTGGGCCAGTGGTTTTTTATTTCATTTCCCACCATTCTTGTATAAGCAGCATGCTCCTTCATATAAAATTGTTGTTGTTGTGACTTTGTCTTTGCCTTTTTCTTTCTCTGTATCTCTCCATATCCCTTCCTCCCTCCCTCTCTCCCTTCTTTCTCATATAAATACTGCAGGGTTCCTGCCAACAGGTTCGCACTGATAGGGATGAATAGTTCCACTGCGAGATGGTACAAGACCCAGGGTTAGGAAGGAAGGGAGACGGGGTGAGCAGGGCGCCTGGTGGCTGAGGGATGTCTGTCTGGGAAAGGGGGTGTGGAAAAAATTGGATAGGGGGATTGGATTAGGAAGAGCTTGAGACCCAGCTGGATGAAAAAGAAAAAAAAACTTTTTGACTGTTAGTGAGAAAGAGGGGGGAGAGATTGTGAGGGAGGATGTGAGAGTGAGACAGTGAGAGAAAGGAACAGGGACATTTTGTCCTGGAGGTATGGAAATACTTGTAATTAGCTCATGTGAATCACTGCGGCCTTGTGTTTTGGGTGAGTAGGATGTTTATGACAGTCACACATAATGGCAAATGAAATGTGTGAAACCAAAGATGACCCATAATGACAGATTCTTTTTTAGTCAGTTTTGTGTGGGTTCGTCCCAAGAATTGGCGCCGTGCGCGTTGCAACATGAAAGAGCGATTTCACAGCTTCAAGTGGCATCGGAAAATTCTCTTTTATGTGCATTCCAATTTCATACCCGCTGCTGCTGAGTTGGTTTTTTTTTTTCTGGATAGTTTTATGTCTTGCCACTGTATTTTTAAGACTATACAAGTCTCAAAAAGTCAGTGTGTCACAGGCAGGGTCACCAGGAAAAGAAAAAATGTGCTATTTCATTGGCAAGAACTTAAATGTGAGGAGTGGATTAAAAATAAAACAGATCATTTTTGCTAAGATTCTACAAGGTCACACATAACAAGCTGGCCACTGGTTCATCTCCATTAGATCTATTATCCCCTCGCCACACCCCTGTGTTGTTGGAACTTGTTTGTGACACAGTGCTGTCCTAACTCATTAGTACAAAGCCTTTGGGAGCCATTGAATGTTGACAGATCCCAAACAGGGTTAACAACACCCCATCTCTTAACCTGACATAACATGTACTAATGGTCTCTTTAGCAGGACAGCAGCGTCGCCGTGATCAAGGGAAGGGCTTCTCGGACCACGTTATGCTTTTATGTTGCTCAATCGAAGGCTGTAATTACTCCTCAGATGATAATTATTGATTTCCTACTGTTTTAATGTGCATGAAAGTACGGGGTTCTCTTGACGGATAAGGCTTCGTTAACCACTACACAACAACAAGACCTGCAAAATATGCGCCAATCAGTTTTTGAGTTTTGTCTCAAATTTGCGGTGACTTTGCAGGTACTTCATTGATCGACACACAGACCTGGAGAGGCAGTTCAACATCAACGTGGATGACGGGAAGATCACGCTGGCCAAACCTCTGGACCGAGAGACAGATATGTGGCACAACATCACAGTAACTGCCACAGAAGTCAGTAAGTGACCCCTCTTGATTCTGGTCCCTTCCTGCTGTGCACATCATTCCTCATGAATTGTAATGTCTAGTTCAAATTCAGCGTACTATTAGGCATTCATTGGCACGCAAAGCAGAAAATTGCAAGGGGACACATACAATATCTTTTTTTCTTTCATGCAGCTTCAAAGGTTGTCTGAGTCAAAGGAATCGCTGACCTGGTACACACAATCCTCTGTTCAACAGTATAGTGCTTTGTAAACCAGCGCTTTTAATCGCTCTGAGAGTATGGCACAAACAATTAGCATTTGAATCCACAGAGGCATTAAATACGTTAATTTGCTGAGTTTTGATTGAATTAAACAGCTCAGTAGTCAATTTGTGGAAGTGCAAGAACATTAAGACGTATCAAATAAACAGTTTTAAAGACATGCTCCAGAGTGGATTGCTCCAACGCCAGCATCCATTACAGATTAAAGAACATCTGCGAACCGCAAAACTCACTGACTACGTAGAAAATCTTGCCGGCAGAGCTACAAACAGCTCAGACCATATGTAAGGCTTTATTTGCATACAGATTGTTTCAGGGGGGCTGTATGTTGTGATAAAGCTTAATGTACCCTTAAAGCTATTGGAATAGAAATTTACACAGCTTGTAACTTTTTTTTCCTGTCCTCTTCCGCTCTATCGCTTTCCTTCTCTCTCTGTCTCATCCTCTATCTGTCCCTTTCTCTGCTTAATCAAAGGAAACACACATTAATTGTCAGAATAAATGAAAGCCCAAACACTGTCATAATGTTTTGGCCGTGCAGTACAGACAAATCCCACCATTACAGCACCCCCCTTGGAGGAATTGAATGTGTCTCATTTGATAAGCTGGTTGCCTTGTCATGTCTTGCACCCATACATTTAAAGCGAGTTTTCATGCCTCCTGGCTAAGTAACTGTGGTTTGAGATAGTGGCATCTCTGAGAACACCTAATAGGAATTTGCCAAAATAAATATGGCAGTTTTGCTATTCTTCACGCATGGGGAGAGGAAGCCGGTGTCTTCTCTGGCCGATGCCATTTGCCACCCAATCGGAGGAGCGTTCTGCTGCCTTGCACCAGTTGACATCTGACTAATCAGATTCTATTCCCTGTCTGCTGCTGGGAGAAAGTCACTTTTGTAGGAGGCGGGGGGGGGGCTCTGTCTCCTTCTCTCCTTATGCCCTAATCCATCTATCACTGTCTATCAGAATGTCAATTTCCACTCTCCTCACCGTTTACCTGTTTTTCTGCTTGTGTCCTGAACTGCTGGAGGCTTTGAATTTCTGGGTCCTCTTGTCTGTTGCTCCATTTTTCGGTTTTGAATTCGGTTTTGAAAAATGATTAAAGAAATAGAGACATAAAAATGTCTGTATGTACAATTAGACTATTACTTCTGTAATACCAGTTAAAGTGAGACTAAGTAACTTTGGAAAGAACCATCATAAGCTTTCTCTTACAAATAAAAATGTTGAATGCATAATCAATAACATGCAGCCCAGTTTTACACTCAGGGTTTTTGCTTCTACAGCTTCATTCTGTAGCTTATGGAAGCTAACATAGCTATTGCAAACTTTCAGATGGATTGTCAAACTGATTAATGAGCACATTGGCTTACGATTTATTATTTTTTTCTGATGGCGTCTTTAAAGCAGTTGGCTCAAGAAGATCGAGCCAATGAATGAAGACAAATTCAATGTAATTACCACAATAGCCACCATTAGTCTTGCTTTAACTATTTTAAATCAAACATTTCACACTGTCCAGATTAATAGTGTGTGAGTGAGTGAAATATAAAACTTTGATAAAGGGGAAAAAAATCTTTAAGTCCTCACTTGCTATTGGCCAGTGACACAGCCCTCTTGGGGCCACATTAATAGATAATTGCTTTAAAAGTTGGCATTTGCGCCATTAATAAATACAACCATTCTCAGGGCCACTCGAAAGGGACTGTCAATTACAAGTGATGAATAATTCCAATCAAAATCTAATCTAATTAAACTGCCTTTTATTGTTTTTTGAGACTTCAGTTACCAATGACTCATTAATATGCATGTTTTAACCCTCATGTTTTAAACATTACAGTGTACAGGGGATTTTCAAAAGCACTTTGAATGGGATTTTTTTTTCTTTTCTGTTGCCTAGAATCCTGTTTTGCATCGCTGATACCAGCTGAAACATAGATTGATGTGGCTTATCATCTGTCCTCCCATCGGCTCAGGAAATGAAGGGAGAAATAAAGATGGAAAATAAAGGAAATTAAAACTAGGTTACAGAATTTACCTGAGATTTCATGTGTAACCTTGTTTTTCTCATAGTTTTATATTTTCCTCATTGTCTTTGCATCTTTTGTCTCCCTATCTTTTGATTTTCATCTATCTATCTATCTATCTATCTATCTATCTATCTATCTATCTATCTATCTTTAACTGTACATTAGGAAATCACAGTCAGATATCGAGGGCAATTGTTGCCATCAGAGTAATGGACATTAATGACAACGCCCCTGAATTTGCCACTGAATATGAGGCCTTTCTGTGTGAAAATGGAAAACCTGGGCAGGTAAGTGACTCGTTCATCAAACCGGTGATCTATCACTTTCTTTTTCTCTCTGCCTTTGTTTCTCTCTCTTTCCCTCTTGTCTAATGATTGGCCACAGTGAATTATAGCCTATTTATTTCACTGGGAAACTACAGAGGTGGGAGTATGGACCTTTTTCCCCGCAACAATCCTCCCTTGACACTGTGTGTGCGGAGCAAAGGGGAAATGAGAGCAGTCAGGATTGATCAGAGTGGATCATAATTCAAGACTTTCTTTCATGTCCTCCTCCAGATGGCACAGTGCTTTCCCCAGCCAAAAATCCTGAACAAGTACTTAGCATTCTCCTTCTCATCAGTCGACCTCATTCAGGGAACCTGTGTGCATACAATAGTGAGCTTTATTGAAAGGAGGCGGAAAAAAAAGCAAACTGAAGAAAGGGAAAGTGTCCTGTAGGGCCTGAATTCTAATTTCCAATCAATCATAAAGACATACAGCTTGATAAGACCTACGATGACAGATTAACAGATAGAGCTAGGAGCCTGAAAGTGTGCCAGACTAGACAGCACCTCATTGATAATAATCTCAAGATCCAGGAATGAATAGGGCATATATTTCATCAGGTGTGATCCAGCCAGTGTTACACCAAGGCAATCTGCAGTGGCAAAAACAGAGTAATGAATACGCTGCCTCCTCTAATGGCTTTGAGCCCTTCTCTATATATCTTCACATCTCTCTCTTTTCAACACAGGTGATCCAGACTGTCAGCGCAGTGGATAAAGACGACCCAATCCAGGGCCACTACTTTGACTATCGTCTAGTCCCAGAGATGCTCAACAACCCTAATTTTACCATCAAAAACAACCAAGGTGAGAGACTAAAGAAAACTCAGGCAGAAACATTTCTGTGGTGCAATGACTGAAGTTTCTGTAAATTTCTCCAATGGCTTTCCAGTCTAATCTCTAACCCACGGCATGTTAGCCAAACTGGAGATGAAATCTGGTGGATCAGTGTAGCTCACAATTAGCAGATGTGAAATTGTCTGGACACCAGCTTCTTTTTACTCCCCAGTGCGTTTTGAGGGAAACTAAATGAATGGTATCCAAATGGCTTTTCCTGGTAGTCTTGCAGCTCAATGTAGGGTGACTTCCTAGGAGCTGTTGCAGTGTGGCAGATGGTACTAAATTTATTTGCTAAATACTCTGATTGGTTTATTTGCTGGTTTTCCCATCTTTATTCAGTTCCTCTTCTCCTGCAACCCCTCCATACTCGATTCTGAACAGGCTGTGTTCACAATGACATTGGGTAATGTTTTCAGCTTGGGGCAAAAATTCTTCATATGGCACTAGCCTTCTGTTTCCATGCAGGGGCTGCAGGCTAACTTACTGCAACGGCTCTCTGATGGAAGAAAGAGTCTATAAAAATCAGGTCATCTAGTCATCTTCTGATAAAAATAAAAACCTCTTACTTTACTTTTTGAGACAGGTCTATTAGAAGACAGGAAGAGATGAAATACACATGTAATAATCAGAGCCAAAGAAAAAAATAGCCTTGGATAGGTATAGTATATTCATCCCTCTCACGACACATTAAGCAACAATTTAAAAATATATTTTTCTTATCACATATGTGCAAAATTCCTGCCAGAAAACTGAAAGTCAGAAATGAAGGAGCTATTTAACACACACAGATTCTCTGCTAAATACTCTGTCTTAACTGTGGATCAACGTCAAAGTGTATAAAACATGCAGGTTCCTGAACCCTGCCTTTTCGTTCAGAGGAGATTTAATAGTTTCTTAAGATGATGTAACAGATAAAACCCCCTTCAGAAATGTTTCACCAGTATAAGCACATCTCTGCGTTACTTCAAACAGTAAAAACACCCTACATTTTCCCATCACTTACCTGGATTCAAAGAAAATATGTGTTGTGATTCAGCTGTATGAATTGCATACAGCACCAACCACTTATCTATGGTACTGCTAATTCTGAACAGAGAAACGAAGCCCATCACACCATATCCCCGAGCACTTCACTGACTATTTCTATCTGAATCTGCAGCTGTGGGAGACACTTCAGTGAAGAACGTCAGGCTCCCGTATGCCTCTGTGTGCTGCTTTTGTTTGCAATGATGAATCAAATTGTAGGGATTGCATAGTGAAGAGGTTAGGGGTTGCCCACATTGGGGAAAATGGGTTGTGACCAGCTGTGCACAAGATATCAAGCACTGACAACACTGTGTTCAGGAACCGAGGTTGCAACACAGCAGAGCATTTCATTCCAAAATGTAAAGTTGAACTCATTGCTAATGCTTGGTTCAATATGCTCAAGGGTTTTGCAGCTACAGTTAGATCCATAGATAATGGAACGATAATACATTTTTGGCATTTGGCCTCTTTACACCACCACACTGAATTTGAAATGAAACCAATCAAGATGTGAGCAAAGTCAAAACTTTTAGCTTTAATTCAAGGGATCTGACAAAACTATGGCATTAACCATACAGGAGTTCCAGCTATTTTCATACACAAACATTTTCGGGAGCTCACAAATAATGGAAAAAATGGTTTACCTTCAGTTGCATGGCCAGATCTGACCTTTTCCCTTCCCTCATGTTACTTCATGGCTAAACAAGGATAAAAGGCCTTGGGATGGTTCTGGGTGTTACATTTGCATTTGTTAACTGTTCACTGAAACTCTCAACATGAGGTCCAAAAAGGTCTCTATGCGAGTGAGGGAGGTCATCATTAGGCTAAAAAACAAAACAAACCCATCACAAAGACAGCAAATCATTGGGAGTGGCCAATACATCATCTTGACAAATTCTTAAAAAGAAGGAATTACCTGGCAGCTCAATGACAGCAAAAGCACAGAGGACAACTAAAGTAGTTGAACACAGAATTCTGTCCATGGTGAAGAACAACCATTTCACAATATCTAGTTAAATCAAGAACACTTTTGAGGTGGTAGGCACGTCATTGTCAAAGTCTACAGTCGTGGCTTTATGTGGGTAAATACAGAGTCTTCACAACAAGGTGTAAAATGCTGATTATGCTCAAGAACAGAAATGCCAAAATAGACTTTGCCAGAAAACATCTCTAATAGCCTTGAATAAGATTCTTTGAACTGATGAAATCAAGATTAATTTGTACCAGAATGATTGGAATAAAAAATATAGAGGAGGAAAGGCACAGGTCATGATCCAAAGCATACCACATCATCTGTCAAACATGATGGAGGCAGTGTTATGGCATGAACGTGTGCGGTTGCCAATGGAACCAGGTCACAGGTGTCTATTGATGACCTGACTAGTATTAGGATGAAGTCTGAAGTGTAAGGCTTACGTATACTCTCTGATACTGAAACTGATAGGATGCAGTTTCATCCTGTAGATAATGATCCAAAATAATAAGAAGAAGAATAAAAAGAATACATTTTATTTGTAATGCACTTTACATTAAAATAAATCTTGAAGTGCTACAAGAGCTGCAGATTTCAGAAATTATAAAACAGCTCATTTGGTCATGTCCATGGGTTCCAGACTTCACTTTTGTCAAACCTCTTGAATTAAAGCTAAAAGTCGTGGCTTTGCTCACATCTTGAGACCAAATGTTAAAAAACATTCAATTATTTATGGACCTAACTGTATAGACTAACTTTGGCCTGGTATATCACCAGTATCTTGTGGTGGCTAATGTTAACAAACTTCTTAGACAGTAAAAGCTGCATAAATTCATTTTAAAGTCCAACTGAAATGGATCTCATGGCAGCACCACTCTGCAGTGCTGTAAACTTGCCCCAGTTTGTGCCTCTCATGTATTTCCATACATTTGAGTCACAGAGTTAACTCGCCAGTGACTCCAAAAATCTATTCAGGGTGACCTTTTCTAAACCCAGACAGTCGTTTGACAACACTCACCCAAATTCTGAAGGTATTTCCCAGACTCGTCTGTCAAAACTAATCCGCAACTTTTGAAATCATCTTATCCGTTTTGAGAATTGCCGTAATAGATGTTGTCCTTATTCTTCAATAAGCATTTCTTAGTTTGTAAGCTACATTTATCATTTACTGATGCAAGTTTGCCCGTGTCAGAGCCCAACCAGGTAAGTTGTCAATCAAACGTGAACGCCAGCCTTCCCTTTTAGAGCCAAAGAGGATTTCTCATAATTTTTTCCCCTTTAAGCAATACAGTAAAAACTGTAACTCTGAAAAAGGATTTTTTAAGATTTCAGTTGGACTGCAGCACTACGGTGCTCTCTGATGAGTGTATAGCAGGTTGAATGTATTATAAATAAGTAAGACAGGATGAATTTCATGTCTGTGTTGTAGGATGAAATACTGCACCATTTCCATATTAAACAATAACACTGCACACAAACAACAGCATGTGAAGCCGTCACCTTAACAACTAGTGAATATTTCCGTCTAGATAACATTGGACCCACTGACTTTACTGTGCCTTTTTGCTTCTTCCAATCCTTTGTTATTATAAAGCATTTATGTCCTGCTGGTTTAGTGTTTATGAATGTTGTGTAGCCTCTCACATAATCTTATGAGACTTTACAAGTTCAGAAAGTTTCCAGATTGTTAGTGTCACTTCTTCTGTCACTACTGTCATTTGGAGCCTCCTACATATTAAGTTATTTATAGAAAAACCTTAATTCAAATGAGCCACTGCTTTTGTTATGGTGATGATGAATATTTAATTATACGCCATGTTTTCATCAGAATCCATCAGTCCCTAGATTAAACACTGTTAATGTGCCATAATATATAAAAGATAACTTAAAAAGAAAAAGCATTCTTGCAACGGTGAGTTCAGTCTGTTTGAAGGTTATCTGCACAGCTGTCTTTCTCTTTGAGTAGCAGTCTCCTTCTGTGGATGGCCTGACGGGCAGGAAATGTTCAATTCTATTTTTACCATCAATAGTTGCCAAGAAAATAAAAATGACCTGCATACAAGAACAAGACCTCATGGTTTACTAAAGTATAGTAGATATTTGCATACTACTATGCACTGCTGAGTGATCCAAATGAAGTTGGACATGCTGGCGCTTGCAAAGCAGAGCGTACCACTTTGCAACAGCACTCGTAAGAAAATAAATCTGAGCATATGTACACATCAATTACAGACTGTGCAAAGCAAATAATTCTATCATGAAGCATTCCATCTTTTGATTAAGTTTGCTCTGTCAACGCAGATGTTTCAACATGGCCCGTCTCTCTATAGCGCATGTCGTCAGATCTACTTTCCCCCTCCTCTTCAGTGCACACTCAAGCAGAGAGAGCAAAGGTTAGACTATCAGAAAATCTTGTACGTTTTCCATAAGATCAGCAGGAGAAGATTCTTATGGGAATGCAAGTGTTTGATAATGTGAGCAGGGTAAGGAGACCCAACTAATGAGCAGACAGCTTCACAGAAGTGTCATCAAAGAGCAGCTGGCACCTTTCTGGGTCGACATGTGCCATCTTCTAAGTCAGTGTCGCCTGCCGTGGACCCTTCATTTCCTCAGCTTTCAAAGGAGGGGGACAGCAAACTCCTTCCAAACGCCTTCCTTTAGAATTCCCCAATTGGACTGTCGAGAGAAAGAAAGGTGGCTGAAATCCATCTGCGGCACTATAGTGTGAGAACGCTAAAAAGCCTAGTGACGATTGATGTGAAATTAGTTTACCCTCATGCTGCACTGATCTTCACACAATTTAATAATAGAACTTCAGTCTGTCGCCACCATGAATAATAATGGGTTTTTCACACATCTTTGCAAAAGTTTAAAAAAAAATCATCTCTGGCTTTACCTCCCTCTGACAGACAATTCAATCAGTGTTCTAGCCAAGCATGATACCTTCCGACGACAGAAACAGGAGATGTATTTCCTGCCAATCATTGTGACGGACAATGGGAATCCACCGATGAGCAGCACCAACACTCTGACCATCCGAGTGTGCGGGTGCAGTAAGGACGGCATTGTCCAGTCCTGCAACGTGGAGGCCTACGTCTTACCTATTGGTCTTAGCATGGGAGCTCTCATTGCCATTCTGGCCTGCATTATACTGCTTTTAGGTGAGGTGTTTCTTCTTAATATTTTATATTGTTACCCTGAAATGATTTAACAGATATAGATGAAAACCTTCATAATCTGACCTTTAAAAATATTCTAAATTCAACTGACATCCACTCGTCAAAGCTTGACCTCGACTTCTTCTTTGTGTCTCCCTATTTTTTCTGTCTTTTTTTTTCTGACAGTAATAGTAGTACTATTTGTGACCCTGAGGAGACATAAGAATGAACCTCTGATCATTAAGGATGATGAGGATGTGAGGGAGAATATTATCCGTTATGATGATGAAGGAGGCGGCGAGGAGGACACGGAGGCATTCGACATTGCCACGCTGCAGAACCCAGATGGCATCAATGGTTACTTGCCACGTAAAGACATCAAGCCTGACCTGCAGTTTATGCCCCGTGCGGGCCAACACTCGGGCCCCAATGGCGTAGATGTCGATGAATTCATCAACGTCCGACTCCATGAAGCAGACAATGATCCCACAGCACCACCTTATGACTCCATCCAGATCTATGGATATGAGGGTCGGGGATCCATTGCCGGTTCACTCAGCTCACTGGAGACGGCATCATCAGACTCGGACCAGAACTATGACTATCTCAGAGAGTGGGGCCCACGCTTCAGAAGACTTGGGGAGCTCTACTCTGTGGGCGAGAGTGACCGCGAGACCTGACCTTTGGTTTGTTAGAAAAAAAGACCTTTCAGATTTTTTTTTCTGTTCACATACTTCTGTATTAAACGCTAGGGGGTTTGCTGGCTTTTAGAAACAGGTGTTTAAAAAGAAAAAAAAACAATAAGGGAGGCCACCTTTTTGTATTCTTCTTAGAGTGAGGTATAGCAGTTGTCATCCACTACGTCAAGCGCATTGTAATTGTTGAGCCAAACAATGTCTTTATTAGGAGATCTATGATTCTTGTGGAGTGTAACTTAGATTCCATTGTGGAGTGTCTAGCAGTATTTTGGGTGTTAGTCATTTGCTGTGACTGCCAGTAGCAGAAAAGCCCTTGGACTGCTGGTAGTTACCCAGCGAAAGGAAATAATGGATGTTGCTTGGTTCTCTGAAGCTTGAGCGGACACCATACTCCATGCTCCATGGACAGCAGGCTGGACTACAGAAACTGCAGAAGGACTTGTTTCATGTCTCCCTAAGCCGTCCAGCTGATTGGTGATGTGAAACAAACTGACAATGTAAAAGCAATATATGGTCTACATTACAATGATGAATGTATGTATGATTTGAAAAACACAAAAAGACAAACAAGTATTGGCTTTAAGGTGAATTTGTTATCATTTGATATGTACTCCGGTGGCCACATTTATAAACTATCTAAAGCCCAGAAAGGCTTGCTTTATACAACTCTTTGTATTTACACGCTACTGTGTTACTAGCCTATAAAAGACTGAGGTGAAGACAAAAAAGAGAAATGTAGAAACTCTGAGGCCTTCTTTTTACAGAAGCAACATTAAATACAATTGTAATCTACTGTTTTTTGACAAGAGACGTGTTGATCCTTCATTATTCTATGAGTTTTTGTATATCTGTTCTTAAATCATTCTTTTTCTGTGCTGACAATTTAAAGTGAGTGTGTTTAGATTATTTCACATACAGCAGTTTTTTCAACCACTTGACACTATTCCATAACAGCCAAACTATATCATGAATTTACTGCAGTTGACGACATAGGCTAGATGTAAGCGGGCAAACAAGAGCTCCAAGCTACTGTAACAATCCAGATGGTCTTATTAATTGGGACTGTAGGAATGAAACCTTTCTGACACATGCTAATTCTGTGTAAAACCATATCTCATAATATATTCTGATATTCTGAGCACAATACTCCAATTGAAACCTGAGAAACCTGAACATGAAATCTCATTTAGGAAATGCAAGTAAAATAAAAGATCCAGACCATGTGCATATTGTGCTTACACTGTATGATATCAATAAAAAAAAGACTTGTACTGTACATAGAGTTACTGCTAACGTCATTAGCTTTCAAAGAGGTGGTAGGTTTTTGTCTCTGCACGTTAGCTCTTGCACATAATGAGAATTTCAATGGCACTACAGCTGCGTTCATACTCAGTTTGTACTGATACAGTATTATGGCAGTTCTCGGTAGACTAAACAATATATATTGAATAGTCCTACATGCAGATCATATTTTCTACTGTGCTTTAATGCTTATAAATGTGTATGTTCAATTATTTACTCCCTGTATTGTAATCTAAGATACCCTGTATTGTTTCCTACTTTGTGAAATATATTTTTATAAATACTGCTGAATACTGCGTGGTTTTCTTATGAGATGGAACAAGTTGCAGATAGAATATTAACACTGCTAAAGGGACATTTCATCAGTAATATACAAGAGTCAGTTTAATCATTATGAGGAGTTCTGTTTAATGTCTTTTGTGGCTCTATGGTGAGCTTTCTAAAGTTGGTGAAAATCACCCTCATCACCTCAAAAACTCCAGAATACCTTTCCCCCTGCTCCTTTTATTATTTTACTTCATGTATATGAGTATAACTGTAGCTTGTAAACTGTTTACAGTGATCCCTGCAATGGATTTGTGGGTGTATTTTCTTGTTTGGTGGCGTTTTTCTTCTTCTCTTGAAAGTGGAGACACTACAAAATTAAATTGCAACATTTCATCACAAAATAGCTCCCGGAAAGCCTTGAAAGTCACACAATACCCAGCAACAGAATCTAAGAGCACAAGGCTGTGCTGAATGTCTAAAAATGCTTGTGGCAGGCTGATGCGTCATCAAAAGCAGCCCTGTAGCATTATATTTCCCATACTGTTCTTCACTTAGTCACCTAGCATATTCTGGCCCTCAGTTCCTTGAATGCTATAAAAGCCTTGTTTTGCTGTCTTTTCTCATGCTGCTGAAAAGAAAAAAGTGGACTTTTAACCCACTTGACTCAACATTCTATTACTATAGCTGTAGACTGAACCTGCGCCCCAAAAACAGCAGCAAGATAGGAAAACACATCGACAGGGAGGAAGAAAAAAAATGTCAAATGCTTATCCCTCCACCCCACCCCCACTTTCCAGCAGCTTTTCCTTGGCTTGAAAATGTTTCTGATGTTGAAGGCAACCTTCCATCCCTAAAAGTTGCCGTTTTCCATGTTCAGAAAATATACTGTATTACGGATGTGTTTTTTATCAGTTTAGCATTATGAAGCTGGGACAGCTTTTAGAAGGATGTAGTTGACAAGCAGACTGAATGTTGAGTGGCTCTGTCCCACTGACTGGACCTTAAAGCACAGTCACAATCATTCAAAGAGAATCAAGGATAAAAATCAGTGAGCACTGCAATTATCACTTAGTATGTCATCACTGGAGACAGTATATGATTCTTAAATAATATAGTCTTATTAGACTGATGCAACCTAATCCACTGTCTATCATTATCTATGTGTTATCAAAGGGAAAAATTAAGCTTGGAGACAACTGTGAATTAATCCTGAGTTATTATTCCCACAGTATGCACCCAGGGAGATAAAAGTTTTGCATGAGAAAGGCCTTCATTATATTAATTAGTCTGGGATGTAAACAGTGATGTTGGGTTACAGTAATACTCATCTGTTGTTTTGGTTTTTTTAACCAGCAAAGGAGATTAGATATAATGCAATTTCCCATTTTCTTGCCTGTTTTTTCTATTCTCCTTTCTTTTTTTTATTTATTTCTGACATTGTCTCCTCTTTGTTAATCTTGTTGAAAGATTAGACTTTTGTTCGGCTTTATCTGATATTGAGGTTTCTCATAAATAACAAAAGCTTTTGATCGTATCAATTACTGACTGTGCCTCACTGAACTCAAAGGCACAAAAATCACACAAGCCACTATGCCTATATATAGAGCCTGTAGCACACACAATGAAGACAAGGATAATGCTCCTGTAGTGAAAACAATATGGATTCTTGTCACAAAGATTAGATACATTTAATGTCAGAAATATCGTAACTCTCGTGAACTGATTCCACACTGCAACACATTGTGCCTCTACTGTTTCCGAATTGCCAAGGTGGATCTTCACCTGCATTTGGCCTATTGAATTGGAAGCGTAGGCAAACCTGAAGGCTGATGTCTTTATGCACATGATCCATTAGTCAAAAATCAGCCATGGAACACGTTTTACTGACTGATATCTCCCGCTAAATGTTAGCACAAATTGTTTTCTGGAATGTGCGACCCCGGCAGGTCAGCAGACTCATTTGTAGTCAATGTTCATGCTCCCCACTGCTGTGTATGGCTGCAGGTCTGACAGAGGTTGCCTAACTAAACAGTAAATCAAATTATCTTCTCACTTTTGTCAAGTAATGAAAGTGTCCCTCGGGTGACAACCTTGCACTTGTTGTTCCCTGCCGATATGTGCCAGATTTTATAAGGCAGGCCTGTGGCTGCAGCTCGCGTGGTGCAGAAATTGTAATTAGTATTGCCTGGCAGAGATGCCCTCAATTACAAACAAACTTTGGTGCATACAAATTAAAAAAGCCGACTTGTGTTCTGGATTTTGAGATATGGATATCGTGGGTTGGTATTTCCCACCTCTTTCTTTTCCCTTTTTTCACTCTTTTGCATATTTATCATTGTTCTGTTTTCATGGCTGAATTCACCCCTTTAGGGGGCCCTAGAGCAAAAATGAGCAGTTGACCCTGCTGACCCGTTCCTACCACTCTGCGTATTGCATATGTAAGTACACACAAGTACACAGCAGGCTACACACAGCAGATTAATTATATTTTTGCCTAAATCTCCAGAAACCAACTAGTCCTCCTGTGCAAAAATGCAACCTGGCCCCAGGTTTGCTGTGCACCAATCATCTTGTGGTAATTTCATTAAACAATAATTTATTTAGCAATATGCACCATGGAAGCTTAATATCAACAGAAGTAATAAACGCTGAAAAACAAGAATTTCACACAAGAGCCCTGTACAAGTAAAAGCTTCAAGTTTAGTTAATAATGCATTATTTCTACACTACTTCCCCCATTTACTTCTAGTGGTATCCAACAATGCTAGTTTTAAATTCTTTTATTTTCTCACCATACACATCTGATCTAAAGAAAAATGAGTGTTACTTTTGTTACTTATGTTACTTAAATTACTTATTACGATTTGTCAGATTCGTTGTTTACCATCCTCCTAACAGGGGCAGACCTACAGATGAGCAAGAGGGGGCAGACACCACCACCACTGTATGTGTCATGTAGGATTATATTGTCTGAGACGTTATGCTGCCAGCCGCCAAGAGGTTGTTAGCCACAAGATGATCTACCTGGTTAAAAAAAAAAAAAAAAAAAATCCATCCATTATCTTAACCGCTTGTCCTCGTAAGGGTCGTGGGAGTGCTGGAGCCTATGTCAGCTGTCATTGGGCGAAAGGCGGGGTACACCCTGGACAGGTCGCCAATAATAATGTTTAACATAATAATACCCCAAGAAAAATTTTCCACTGCCTGCTGGCATGTCAGTGCTGTGTATACAATTAATTTGCAGTGGCAAATGTGTTTTAGGGAAAGATCACTGTGATGGCCGTATCCACAGCCACACAGGAAAAGGGTTAAGTGCACACTCACCCACAGCAACAGCACATGTTTAGTTGTATTTATTTGCAAACACTTCAAGTTAATGAAAAACACAGTTAGTTTAGTTTAGAATTTACTTTATTAGTTACAGCACTGTTCACTGTGGTCACATACTTTTTGCTTATTTGGTATTAATTCATTTCTCTTTGTCTTTGAGTTACCTGATTTGAGTTGTCCTTCCTGGTGTGGTCAAAGAGGTGGCAGAGGGTGAAGCCTGATTATTTGCGGAAGCTGAAGCAAAAGACCAGACCAACAGCTCTGACTGAAGGGGGGGGAACTGGGATTTCTTGTTTTGTAGTAATTTTATCATTTCATTATTTCTTTAGATTACATTATATATATATTGTAGTTCTGTTCCAAATTCGATTTCAGTTTTGTAAACTTATAGACCACATGTTTTGTCTGTTTGTATTTATTGTTTAAATAGTTATGTTCGTTTCTGTATCCCCTTTTGTTTCCACATGGCCTGATCAGTCAGTATATATACTCCCCTTTGTGTTTAGTTCATTAGGTCACTTTGTTGTTTTGCAGTGTGGTTCTACTCAGTTTGCTGTTAAGTTTGCTTCAGGTGAGTTCTATTTATTTGAGATCTTTTTGGTTGTTTTTTTTTACATTTTTGGATAAATAAAACCCCTTTTTTTTTTTTTTTTTTACCTCTGGCCCTCCTTGCTTTCCAGCTCAGTCCCTGACAATCACGGTCTGGCTTGACATTATTAATATAGGTAACACTGATTTTAAAAAATGCCTCTGAACATAATCGGTGAGTGAGTAAAATCACATCTCTAAAAAGAGGGTAATGTGGAGTATGACTCTGGTGTGTTGTTGTAAAAGAAAGCTTTTATGGCTTCATACAGCATGACAGCAGACAGAAAAGGCATGTAAACAGCAAAGCTGGGGAAATGCATAACATGACAAAAGGTAGACAGTATTAATGAAAGGTGGATGAAGCAGAGAGCCCATGGGAAGGGTGGAAATCTCTGCAAATAAAATTCAAATCACCTGTATGGTAAAATATCAAGATATGAGTCAGACAGCTTTTCTGATTTGTGTTAACTGTCCCTTTAAGGCCTATAGCCTTTAAGTTGCAGTTGGGAATACATGATGCAAATTTTTTAACAATGTTAAAAAATATACACCTCCACACTTGTCCATATGAAAATGGACAAGTGTGGATGTGTAACAGCAGAGTAAGACACAACTTACTGTTTCTCAATAAGATGTTTTAATTTAATATACACTAATCTAACATACACTACTGTTCAGAAAGAGTTTGTATAAATTAAACCAAGTTCATTATTCTTTACAAACACATACATATTACTATATTAAAAAAAGAACCCTCTTGCAATTTATCTCAGACAAATAGTTTCCTTATGTTTCCTCTCAATAACAAAGTCCCAGTAGAATTCACAAATAAACCCATTTCTTTATGATATGAATTTATTCACTCATTAGGACTGAACTTATTCAGGCAGGATAACCTTAACTGCAAATTTTTTTAATTAAGTTCCATCAAACAGTGTTTACATGTCTAATTTAGTCCACTTTGATCTTCTGAGGTTGCTGCGAGAAATGTTCCACAGCATTACTACAAAAGGAAATCAAAGTAAACAGTGCGATGAGGTGCAGCTATATGTAGTGGAATAAGTGGACTTGTCTAAACAAAGGATAATGAAAATCATCAAAGATTAAAGGCAGGCTTTCTCAAAGTTTGTTTCCTGGAGTGGACAAAGAACTTTGGGGGCCCATTAAATGGTCTATGCTGAGAGAAAATCACACTAATGGACTAACCAATCTTGTGTTTTCACCACTGGTCACTGAACCGCCAAACCAAGGAAACACCATATGGTCGCAGCTGCTGGTCTCATTCATTGTGCAAGCAGTTTTCAAAGTTTGGTTGACATGAAGGACAATGTGGGCAAAGCTAATTCAGCAAACCTTGACATCCAGTTGCGCTCAAGTTAGAACTTTTTATTCTTTCACTTTTATTCTACCTGTGCAATTGATCTGTGGGAACCTGTACTATACTGTTTGTAATTTAGCACACAAACCACTGACATGAGAAATATGTATTTGGTAAAAAGTATCTGCATGTTTGCTTGCCCCTTGTTGCTGCATCCTCAGCTGCCGAGCAGGTGTGAATAAAGGTGGGTGTGTGCCAGTAGGAACTTCATTGTCTTTGCTTTGTGGGTGTGAAGTTATTGTTTCAAACCACAAGAGTGCCAACTTGCAAAGTGAGTTTTAAAAGTCAGACATCTGTGCACAAATCTGAGTGATTTTTTTCTATCTGATTTGGAACTAGGACTCCTTCCCCAGGAGAAATATTATGGTCATTCAGTGCAGACTCGAAGAGTAAATCCCTCTGAATACACCTTTAATTCAACTCTAATATGTTTTTGTGTTCTGGTTTCAGTGGCGTAGAGGATAACTGTTGTTTTGATTCATTGGTTGCTAATACGGTGGTCCTAATCATGCACCGCGGAGTGTATAATTGACCCCCTTTTTGCAATTAGCATTAATTAGCACCTCTGTTGGTGAATAGCACAGCCAGCAGAATTGCACCATAACTGTCCTGCCGTTTCTGTAGTGCACCGCTGTCACGGCTTCAGCCAGATAAGTGCTGGAACTTAAATCAGTCCTTGAGCCGGCCGGCCCCTTCACAGCTGCTCGTGGGATGAAGGAAGCTTCACCCTGCTGGACGATAGCATCAATCTCATGAGCAGATGCATGAGGCTGTGTTTAGATTATCTTTGTTTGACACTGCACAGTTGGAAGTTACTATAGCTGGTTGATTTACAGAAACATCGTGGTGTCATGGGTCGCTGTTTAAGAGAAATGCATCAGTTGAAGTGTAGAGTTTTGACTAAAAGAAAAGCTTGTTGAGCACTTCCCTATTTAATTGGGTTGTGTTACAAATACCACACATAAATGTTTAGCACTTCCAATCATGTGTTTGTCAGTTTATATTTTATATGCCTTAACCAATATCTTGCTGAGAAAAGCTGAGGAAAAATTCTCCGGTTGATCATAATTGGCCTTAATAGCATTTTAAAATAATAATCCATCATACGTTCACATAAATAATTGGTGAGTCTGCTTATTTAAGGGAACAATACTATGCACTGGGATGCATGATAAGCGATCAGTTTTATTTTTCTATTTTGTTCATCATATTTCACAATAAAGTCCACAATATAAAAGGGAGTATTGGTGAGGGAAAGCATAAAAATGGTAAGTAATGGTGAGGTAATCATGAAGTAATAATGCCTTACTGAGCACGGCTCTGTGTGATGCTCCACTTTACTGGAGGGGACACAAAAAAGTAACTAATAAGGAAGTAATGATCAGATATTGGTTATGTGCCATTTAGCAGCTGATTCAGGGGTAATCAGGAACAATTCACTAAGGTAGTGGTCAGCATGTAGATATCTAGGAACTAATCACTGGTTCATTAACATGGAGTGCAGCAGTGTCTTTAATGCCTCCTGTAGATGCTGTACAAGTGTTTGAGTATTGTTAAATTAGCATCCTAAATTTGAATAGACAAATTATGTATAATGTGTATCACTTAGGTCAGGCACGCTTCAGACTGTGATGCACTGTGATGTGTCTTTGGAGTGTCTTGTTTGTGCAAAGATCTTTGCCAGAGAAGTATTTAGAACTGCCTTTTGCTTTTAGTTTAACTTACTTATGTGACAGATGGGCACAGTTTGCTAAGTGGGCCGACACTTCCACAGTGAGATAGTTTAGACAAATCAAAGGAAAGTAAATCAAAAAAAGGCTCTTCTGCATGGCAACTTATAGGACATTAAGTGAATTTAAACAAGAGTAACAGAGCAATCAAAGGCGGCCTACTTAGATGTGTGCATCTAAGCGTACAACAAAGGATCATAATCGTTCTGTTGCTGGCTGAATTTTTCACCAAGATAGCAAGACAATCTTCTTAGTACAAGCATTCATGGTGCCCAGATGATGAATCCTATTGTCTGTCATACTACTACTTGACTTCCTGTAGTGTTGTCGACAGGTTGACATTCGTGGTTTTGAGCATATGTCTAATAAAAGATATCTGAAAAATATTACATACTGTAGCTGTACTTACTTATATTTTAATACTTTTTTTGTTGAAATGTGTTCCAAAACATATCCTCGAAATAAGATACCTTTCCAAAACCTTCATATTGCAGATTTAAAAGGCGAACTCACTGATTTTCAACTTGCTGCCAATAGTTCTAGTTTGGGGAGGATAACATTTTTAACATACTGTTTCTCTATGCCTCTAGCTGAAAAACTCCTCCAGATGACATCATCATCTCATGATCATCTCATTTCATTTTTACTAATCAGATTTTCTATTTGAACACAATACTGTACTGGATACTAAATTATAGAAACTATTTTCACAGTATTTATGTATATATTGATGTTCACTGGCTTGTAATCCTGTTGATTTAAATCTAATATTCTTTTATCCCAAATGTATTATTCATCCTGTGAGATGTTTTGATGTGGGGAATGAAAGAGTTGGCAGGCTTCTTAGTATAAACCCTCAGGTAAAAAAAAAGAAAAAAGACTGCAACTAACCTCCTGCTGGGCTCTGTTATAAACGGTCAATACCATTAAATTAAAATCCAAGTCAAAGCATCTAAATCAAAGTATTCTGTGCATGTGTATGTGAAATAGATATTGTGGTCTGTGTCTTCACTCCTTCATTGGCACATAAACCCACACATCCACCTAAATGATGTTCCACTGAAGTCATTTATTTGTAGCATCTAAGCTTTGCACAATGTGATCCACTGACGCTTGCGGTTTTAAGAAGCACATCAACTCCTGGTTGTAAGCTCTTGAGATGCCGTCTCTGTTGCTGCCACCTTTGATCGTGATATGCATATTTCATGTCCAATGTGATGTCAATGAGTCCTAGACTAATCCACCTCAGAGCCAGAGGGAGCACACCCCAATGATAAGGGTGACTGAACTCAAACAGACTGAGATAAATATTGTATTTTACAAGAAGGAGAGCGGAAAGACGCGGCGGGGCTGAGGGACGCAGCGTCAGTGGGAAAGATCTCGAGAAAGAGAAGTGTTTAAAGAAGAAGAGAATGAGGCAAAGGAGGAAGTGATGGTGGGCAGAAAATGAAAGAAAGGCTGTTTGCAGGCCAAATGTTGCTGCCCAGAAAAGCTGAAGCTGCTGTGTGAGATGAATGTGTGTCAAGTTTAAACTTTCCCCGCTGTGTTGACCCTGACAACACACACCGCATTCAGGTCAACACCAGCTTGTCTCAAACACTCTATTGACTCATCTCAAATCCATACATCATTTAAATCAATACATTTCCTCAAACAACTCTTAGTTGATGAAACATACTGAAAGTTGGGGGAAAAAAAGATGTGATTTTAATCTTTCATAACAGCTGCATGTTTTAATCATTACAAATATGTTCTTGCCTCAAGATCATTTATTTTCCAATATAGCAACTGGGAGACAGATCTAAAGACACCCCGGTGAGCTGGCAAATGGCCGATATCTACCACGCATCCGGCATCCAGATAAGAAACTCATTCATAGGAAGACAGAAAACGGTATCCCTTGTTTTATTTCTTACTCACATTTTCTCCATCTTTCTCCTCCACCCCTCCCATTTCCACCTCCTCTCTAATAGCTGGATCACTTCACTTATGCATTACCATGGAAATGCATTTCACTCATGGAACCTTTTGATGCAGATGATTTTTGCCTCAAAGCGCCTTGTCCCAGCCCCTCTGCACAGGCTCTTTGGAAGTGATGTGACACCGGATAAATGATTATGGGGTCCTCCATCCCCCTCGGCATTGAAGGGAAGAGGTTATGTGTTAATACAGGAAGAAAGGTTGTATTTTATGTCCAATGATTAGCCTTCTTAGACCTAATTATGTCCCCTGGGGACGATGGGACTCCTCTCTCTCCCCTCCTCTTCACTCAGAACCTTTTTTCCTTCTTCTCCTCTTTCCTCTGTCTTTCTCCTGTTCCACCTCTTCTCTTACTCTAATCAACCACCACCAGCCCCCTCCAACTCTAGCCCCTCTTTTCTTCCCTTTTCTCAGGTAATAAACACTCTAGAATCCCTTCTCTTTCAAGATGAGCAGCATGCACTCACAGATCCTGGGCTGATTGACGGTAGGCGTATTGCGTCACTTCCTGTTACCGAGGATACTGATCGTTCTGTTACACGTTGTGTTGTTTGCCACTCGAATTACCTTCTAAACTCTCACCTCCTATCTGTTAT